>CAUYSK010094711.1:0-107098 GCA_963575035.1 Avahi laniger
AAAAAAAATTCAAATGATGATTGGTATAATCCTATAGTCAGAATTCTTTTAAAATCTATTTTTCTCCCATTCTGTAGATTGTCTGTTTGCTCTGTTAATCATTTCCTTGGCTGTGCAACAGCAACCCACATATCAATTCTATCAATCACTGTGAATGGGTTGAATTCCCCACTCAAGAGACAAAGGCTGGTGGAATGGACAAAAAAAATACAAGCCAAGGATCTGCTGTCTCCGTTGAACACATCTAACCCACAATGACTCATACAGACTCAAAATGAAGGGATAAAAAAAAAATATTACATGCAAATGGAAAGCAAAAGAAAGCATGTGTAGCCATTCCCATATCAGATAAAATTGATTTTAAATCAATAATAGTAAAGAAAGACAAAGATGGTCATTTTATAATGCTAAAGGGAACAATTCAACAAGAAGCTATAACAATCCTAAAAATGTATGCACCTAACACAGGAGCACCCAGATTCGTAAAGCAAACTCTACTAGATCTAAGCAAAGAGATAAACAGCAACATCGTAACTGCCATGGACTTTCAACACTCCACTGTCAGAAATGGTCAGATCATCCAAACATAAAATAAATAAAGAAATCCTGGGCTTAAACGGGACTCTAGAACAAATGGGCTTAACAGATATTTATAGAACATTTTACCCAAAACTACTACATATACATTCCTTTCATCAGCACATGGAACATTCTCCAAGATTGATCATGTTTTAGTCCACAAAACAATGGCTCAACATATTAAAAAAAAAACAACAAATCATACCATGTATCTTCTCAGACCACAGTGTAATAAAATGAGAAATCAACTCCAAGAGAACAATCAATCCTACACAAAGTCATAGAAATTCAACAACCTGCTGCTGAATGATTATTGAATCAATAATGAAATTAAGATGGAAGTTAAAAGATTCCTTGAACTTAATGACAAAGAGGACACAAGCTATCAAAATCTTTGGGATACAGCTAAAGTGGTTCTGAGGGGAAAATTCATAGCCTTAAAATGCCTACATCAAAAAGACAGAAAGATCACAAGTTAACAATCTAATGACACATCTCAAGGAACTAGAAAAGGAAGAGGAAACCATACCCAAAGCCAGCACAAGATAAGAAATAACCAAGGTCAGAGCACAACTAAATGAAATTGAAAACAAGAAAATCATACAGAAGATCAATGAAACAAAAAGTTTGTTATTTGAAAAGATAAACAAAATAGATAGACCTCTTGCTAGATTAACCAGGAATAGAAGAGAAAGGACCCCAATAAGCTCAGTCAGAAATGAAAAAGGAGGTATTACAACTGATGCCTTTATTTTCTGAGTATAATCCATTTCTTCATCAATGACCCAAAATACCTCCCTTCAACCTTTACTACTAGTCAGTCCCAAACCAGCCAATTTTATAGATCTACTTTAAATGGTAACACCTTCCTAGAAATTTTGGTTGTATTGGAGGCTGTAGCTTGAGCCTACAAGCTTTGTTAAAGTATAGAAGCACCTGTAGGTACAGATGATAAACAGAAGGCAGGAATCAGTGAGAGGCATCACAAGCTTGTAGCTGTACACAGCTTGTGGATGTGCTGGGGAGGAAGACAGGCATCCACTAATTCAGTAGAAACAAAATACTTGTGTTAACATTGTTAAAACAGTGACTCTGAGTGTACTCAAACTATCCAGCTGGTTAAGCTGGACTTGCTGTACCTGAAAGATCACATTCAGATAGGCTGAGGTGTTGGTATTAATTGAAGTTTTGGTCTGGCGAGGAGGCTCTTAGGCTCATCAGTACTGTGAGAATGCCTGCCATGAAGGGAGTGAGGCTGGAAGAAACTACGCCAGCAGATGAGCATGGAGATTTGGGGCAGAATTATGAGTTGGGAGCCAGAGAAGAATAGTGATTACAACATGGGCTATGGAGTTAGAACAGTTTCTGATTCTTTCACTCACTAGCTGGGTAAGAAACCCCTCCTCTCTAGGCAAAGTTTCTTCATCTCCAAACAGGGAACAGTGATGTGTTTTGTGTAGAACTGCCATGAGGATTAAATGAGATGACAAGAAAATACTTCAATCAATAGCAGCTGCTGGGGTATGAAGATGGTAGGAAACAGGGGTAGCCACTGCTTGTATAGGTTC
This sequence comes from Avahi laniger, assembly GCA_963575035.1. Taxonomy (NCBI): domain Eukaryota; kingdom Metazoa; phylum Chordata; class Mammalia; order Primates; family Indriidae; genus Avahi; species Avahi laniger. Next base: position 2,148 of record CAUYSK010094711.1, read on the forward strand.
ATAGAGTAGGAACGCTGAATTCCTTAGATATTATTCAGAGTGGTTAAGAGTTCATGCACATTCCATTCTGGCCATATGGCCACCTTGTGGTTCTCTGAATCCCCCTCCTCCAAGTACAGTTGCTTCAGGGTCTTTATATTACTGTTGCCTCTTCTGGGGGATACTCCTTCCCTGGTGTTGCAGCTAGCCATTGCTGCATAACAAAGCATCCCAAAACTTGATGCCACAAAATGAGACTGACCTATTATTTCTCATGTTTCTCTGGAGTGTCTCTTCTGCTCTGCTCCTTTGGGATCACTCCTGCAGCTGCAGTCCTCCCATGGTCCACGGTGGCCTCATTCAGTTGTCTGGCCCCTGTGCTACCTGCCCCCAGGACACCTCAGTCTCTTTGCATCATGGTGGTCTCAGGGTTCCAAGAGGGTGAACAAAAGCAAGAACTGTAAGGTCACTTAGGGTCTACACTCAGAGACTGGCACAAAAGCAGTGCCAGCAGTGCCCTCTACATTTTATTGGTTACGCTTGCTTTGTGAGACATTGCTTTGACCAATAGCAAGTCCAGATTCAAGGAGGTGGGGCAATAGACTCCACCTCTTAGAAAAAGCAGCCACATCATGTTGATAGCAGTCCGCAGCATCTGGGTAACAGCATGGCTCTCTGCCCTTTCGTTCAGCCCTGACCACCTTTATATGATAAGCTGTATTGCTGCCGTGCCCCACCAACAACAATAGTTAGCCCTTGTTCTGCTGGGCTTCTGTTCTGGGCACTTATCACCACCCAAACATTATACATTTGTTTTTGTGTGTTTGCTTATCTGCCCCCCTTTGGAATGGCAGCTCCATGACAGCAGGGACGTCACTGGTTCTGTTCACTGCTATATGTGCAGCACCCAAGCCAGTACCTCAAACATCCCAGGGATTCAATGACGATTGGTAGCAACATAAATTGAGTCCAGTCAAGTGACATTTGTGTGGATATGACTGAAGGAATGTTCATCCCAAGCACTTTCAATAACCCTCAAAAATGAACAATGTTTTCATCATGGAGTGAGAAGACCCACAGGAATAGCAAATATCCAAATCATTCCCCTTGTGAAAGTCGTTTGTGCTTTAATTTTTTTTAAAGAAAAACAGACCTCATGTACATGGCCCAAATCCTAGAAATGTGTATTTATTAGTTGGCAGCAGCAGGTTTTGTGAGTCTTATTAGAAAGGATTGGCTGCTTTGATTTGGTAATGTGCAAAAGGATTGGGCTTTAGAGGGCTTAAAATTATTTTCAGCATTAAACACGATATATCTGAGCCCTGATGCATCTAGTCTTGAATATAGATTCCCAGACCAGAAAGATTATAAGACATTAAATCTACGTAAATTCAACTATTAATTTATGTTTGAACAAATTCAACAAGAGATTTGACTTGGGGGCTTACAGACAAATAGATTTGGTTGGGAAAAATGCATACTGCCATCTTTAACCATGACGTTGCATTCCCCTTGAAAATTCCACGGCTGAGTGAGTCTCTAACAGGTCACAGTTGAGAGCCCAAGCAATTATGCCAGAATGTGTTAATAATAAAACAGGAAAACGACTGTGTTTGTCTTGTATAAGGATGAAAGCAGCTGTTGATACCAATTCAGAAAAATGATAGCGAAACAGGCGGCTCTCATTGTCTGAGGGGGCCCCGCAGGATGAAAAAAAGGGGCCGTTCCCAGGAACTTCTCAGCCCCGACATTTTCTCAGACCCCTTTGCTGGTGACCAGGATCATGGGTGCCGCTGTCAACATTTCACTCGGTGGCAGAGGCAGGCAGACAGAGTTTACAAAGGCTACCCTGAACAGGTGCCTTGGATGCCCGAGACATAATAAACGAGCGCCGCCACAGGATAAACGACAGCTGTGACTGAAGGAATAAACAGAATAATCTGGACTTATAGGAGCCACAGGGGGCTTCTGGCAGCATGCAAATTCACAAACTTACCAAATGTATCCTTTGAAAATGAAGAGCTCTTTTGAAGCTGGCAGTCAAGGAAAAGTAGTGAAGCTTGTATTCCCGGACACATGTAGCAGCAAATGCTGGCAGAACTGAAAGCCAGTAGCTTCCATAGGTCTGTAATAATAACAGTCACGATAATAATGACAACAGCAAGCATCTATGGAGCTCTTACTACGTACGTATCAGACACTTTATATTCATTTATGCCATTTAAACACCACAATAACCTTAGTATTATGAGGTACCATTCTTATCCCCACTATACAAATCAGTAAACTGAGGCTCAGAGAGGTTAAGGAATTGCCCACTCACCAGTGGCAGAGCAGGGATTTGAACCCAGGCCTACCCGATTCCAGAAGCTCCACTGCTACAGGTAAAACAATTTACGTTAAGGAGGAAGGAAGCAAAACTTCCCTTTGGGATCCATGCATCGAGCTCAGTCCCCTGCCTCTGTTCTAGACTCTGTTTCAGACAATGGTCATAAAGGCTTTAGCACAAAAGCTGGCTTATTGGAGGAAGCCAATGACAACGACGACAGTAGTGACATCTACTATTAATTAATATTTTCTGAGCACAATGTGTCAGGCATGCTTTGGGGAGTTGATATTCATTATCTCATTTAATCTTTACAATAACTGTACCAAAAAAAAAAAACAAACAAACTCAGGACCTATTGATAGCCTGGTTTTAAAGATGAGGACACTGAGGCACAGAAAATTCAAGCACCTTGGGAGAAACTGGCAGAAAGGAAATGTGAACTTACCTGCCTGACAGCCTAAACACTATACTCCTCTTCAGAAAGGCTCTTGGTCCTGGGCTCTGCCTGCTGGGGGAGCTCCACCGCCGCCCACCGTGGTGAAGGTAGATTCACAAAGTCGGGGCAGACCAGCTTCTTCCTTCTTTTTTCCTTGCCTCACCAAGACATGATTTTGTCTCCTTTGCTGCTAGGAACTGGGAATACAGAAAAGATTAAGATTAGTCCCCACCTGCAAGTAGTGATTGATATTTCACTGCATGCCCACCTGTGCAATGAATAAATGAATGAACGAACACCTGCTAAAAGCCTGAGGGCAGACAGATCACATAGCTAAAATCTTAGGGACCTGACTTAACTTTCTTTCTCCTGAAAGCAGCCCCTGCAAGAATGATGTGATTGCAAGTGGTTTATATCGGTATGGACCCCAAGAAACACCAGTAGAGGAGTGGAAATGGGACAGAAAAGGGAGGAAAGGAGATGGCAGATGTGTGATCAAGCAGGTTACCAATGCAGGCAGCGGAAGCACAGCCTCCTTGAGAAGCTCTGGGAGACACAGTGGAGAATGTCTCAAGGCTACTCCAACAAGGGATGAGGGAGCTGGGGTATCTGTTCACCAATGCTCATTAGTCATTGGTTGATGGCTGCTTCTGAGTTGTATCGACTCTCAGGCACTTCTGTTCTGCCCCCTGCATGAACCCAGTGGGCTCCAGCAGCCAGAGAAAGACCTCAAGCAAAGAGTCACAGGTACTGTCCGTTGCCACCTGTCAAGTTGGCTTTCATGGAAACAGTGAGATGAGAGGATACGGGTAGGGAATCAACAGCATTTGCTACAGCCTTGCTAATCAAAGTGTGTCCACAGACCAGCAGCTGACGGCTCGTTGGAAATATACAATTTCAGACCCCATGCCAGCCTTACTGAATCAAAACCTGATTTTAAAATATCCCTGCATAATCCCCATCCACATCAAAGTTTGAGAAGCACAGGCTACAGGATTTTTTTCAAATATAATCATTCATTCAACAGATATTTATTGAGAATTTCAAAAAGTGCAAGGCAGTCTGTTAGGTGCTGAGGAGTCAGTGATGGATAAGTCTTGGGCTGGGCCCTTGAGGAGTTTATGGTAGTGGAGGCATTTCAAATACTGTGTTCACTGATGAGGTAGGTATATAGTGTCCTTGAAGATCACTGTGCAACATACAACTCTGCTCGGGCTCACAGGAGAGGCAATGTCTAAGCTGAGCCCTTAAGGACCAGGGGGACTTATCCAGGTGAAGAAATCAGGAGAATGTCTGAGGTAGAGGAAATAGCAGGTAGCAAGACCTGGAGGCCAACAAGAGAACAGCAAGCCATTTAGGAATTACTGGTAGAGGCAGACCCCATGTAATTGAGGGGTGTATTCTTCAAAGTGGGAGGGGGGTGGAAGTAAGTGAATTGGTATTGCATAGGATCTTAATAGCGTAGCCTTCATGTAGATATGTTCTGGGCATCGTATTCTGTCAGTCACTTTTACATTCCCTTAAAATCCTCTAAACCATGACATGGGACTATAGCCATTCTTCACATGGTCACAGTCTCCAATCTGCAGTTGTGCCTAAGTGGTCTTCCATCTGTCCTTAATGGCTTGCTGATCGTCACCTAGTTTTTCTTTAACCATTTACTTAAAGGCACCTTAACTTTTCCCTTCTGTCGCTGAGAAGCTCTTGTCCATTCCTTGGAATCATAAAGTGGTTAAGGGAACAAGTAGCAGGATAGACTAGACTGGGATTTTAATCCAGACTCCATTCTTACTCATGATGTGAACTTGGGCAAGTTACCTAATCCTTCTGCACCGTAATAGTCTCATTTGTAAATAATGTTATGGTAGATATTACTCATGCATACCACAATTTCCTGTTTTCTCATGGCACACTTCAAGTCCCCTTGCAGTTAGGCATGATCATGTGACTTACTTTGGCCAACGAAAAATGGCACATGCCTTAGATTTTTAAGAGCTGGCACATGATTTTCCATCCTCCCTCACCCTGCAGCAGCAAACCTGCAGCTTCATGTTTAAATGATGGTGTCATTGGATGGTGGAGTGTCTGTCATCCTGCGATCTCAGGTGCCAACTTCATGGAGCAGACTACCTCCGTCCCTTCACTTGTTACCGGTTGCATTGGCCGTGTTATAGGCACAAGAAATAAATTTTTGTTTTTTTAGGACACTGAGGTTTGAGGACTGGTGGTTGCTACAGCAGAACCTAACCTATTCTAGCACAAGCATCCACCATAGGGGTTTATTGTAAGAATGGAATGTGATAAGGATTTATGCAATGCCTGGCACTAAGAAAATGCTCAATAAATGGAAGCCACTGTTAATGATATGAAGATCACGCTGCAGTCTCATGGATTCAGTGATGCTTTCCCTCACCTGCTTCTGTTTCCTTACAAGGCATAATTAGTTTCTCCCTCCTCTGCCCTCTGACAGCACACAGAATCACAGCAGTTCATTTGTTAGTCTCTCTCCCACACCAGCTCTTAGAATCTCCAAAATTGGAATGATGCATATTATTTCTATCATTTCATCTAGACATTCAGCGCATAGCCCTGAAGTAGGTATTTGGAAAAACTCATCATATTAGATTGAGAGAAATGCATTGATTTGAATACTTCCATAGCTATTGCAGCTAGCTTGAGCAGTGTACAGTTTCCCCTACCCTTCAAACCTTTATTTCATTCCATTCATTAACTTTATCAAAGACATCTGAAGCACTGAGTATTCAGTACTGATTGATACCAGAGGTCAAAAACCTTTTTCTTTAAAGGGCCAAGTAGTAAATATTTTAGATTTTGTGGACAATGAGGTCTCTGTTACAGCCACTCCATTATGCTGTGTAAAGTGAAACTGACCATACATAATACATAAATGGGTCAGTGTTGCTGTGTTCCAATAAAACTTTATTTATAAAAGCAGATGATGGGCCAGATTTAACCCATGGATAGTGCTTGGCTGATTCCTGATCTAGACAAACAGAGGCTGACATTCTTATACTCTAGTCCAGGAAAGATTAAAAAATAATAATAAACCAGTAAAGAATTAAATAAAGGCAATTATTTCACAAGTGTCCTGAATAAGAAAAAACAAAGTCATTCAATGATTGATGGAGAGAAAGTTATTGGGCTACTTTATTTGGACTGTGATGGCCTCTCTGAGGGAGATAACATGTCAAAGAAGCCCAAAGAAGACTTACGGCATCTGAGGGGAAGAAAATTACAGAGAAAATTACAGAATTACAGAGGAGTGGCAAGTGCAAAGGTCTTGAGACGGTAATGGGACTGTAACATGCTGAGGAACAGAAAGAAAGCCAGTAGCTCCTGGTGCGATGAATGGTTTTCCTGCAAAATGTGAACTGTGCCCTGATGGCCTCAGTTCCCTTGGCTTAACTTTATTCATTTGCTGCTGGCCGGATCCCCTTGGGCTAGCTTCTATAATGCCTGCCCCTTTTACACGTTTCTTTCCTTAGATGTCTGTGACTGGTTGTCATACCTCCCTTTGGGTCCTGTTCATCCAAGCTAAACAGACTTAATTTGTTTAATCCCTCCCTGATGTTTCAGGGCCTCCAGCTATGGGCTTTCTGTGGAGACTTTAGGGGATTTCTCTTTCTCAAAGCTATCAGAGCCCTTCAGAAATAGCCTGTTTGCTGGCACTGACTTTCCTCTTCTTCCTCTTGCTTTTCTTTCTGAAGCCAGTTCTCAAAGCTCATACCCTAGCTAATTTCTCATTTCCTTTTCCTGCAAGATCGCAGAAATTGAAGTGGTCCATGTCTCCCGGTCTGAGCAGTGATCATGCTTCCATGACTACCTTTGTTTTCTGACATCCTTATTGCCAACTAAAGGGTTAGAATTTGTTATAATTTCCTTTGTTCTTTATAAATCCCTTGAGTTCCTGGTTGCCAACAGCTTTGGAATGCTCCCTGCAGACCCCACCTCTAAACATGGTCTCATGCATGCAGTGGCTCCCACAATGATGAGCACATGGCCTCTTAGATGAGACTCTTTGATGGAAAGTCCTGTAGCTCTGCTGGCCTCTCACTCATCCAGCATTCTGGGTCTTTCTGGAGAGAGCTTGGCCTGGTGAAATGAGATCAAGGTTTAGATCCAGAAAAAAATCAAACTCAAACCCTGACTCTTCTCTAGCAACTCTGTAATTTTGGGCATGTTAGTTTACTCCTTTGTGGGAACCTAAAAAATCTCATCTCTGACATGGAATCATACCCATAGTATCCATCTCACAGGACTGCAGAGACTAAAAAAGATAGCACATGGAAAAGTGAGTTGATTCGTTTATTCATTCCACAAATATTTCTTAAGTGTCTATTATATTCCAGGCCCTGTATAGCGATTCAGAGATCCGGCAGTATCATAGATCATCAGTGAACAACATAGACCCAGACACTGTCTTTGAGGCCTAAACACTCTTGGCAGAAAAACTTATAAAATCCTGCCATTTCTTGAATGTTACTTGAACTATGCATTGTGCTAGTACCTGAATTATCTCAATCAGTGCTATGAAAAATAAGTATATGAACTCTAGTTTAGTATTAATACATTGGAAAATTGAAGTTAAAGGAGATTATGGAATTTTCCCAAGGTCAACAGATAAAAGGAACACAGTTTTGAGTCTAGGTAGATCTATCTGTCTCTAAAACCAGTGTCCTTAACCAGTAAGATGTGCTGCTTCATTAGAATAGAAAGTCTGGTCAAATACCTAGATGCTGTAATTTGTGGCTTCACAGAGGTTTGGAAGATAGTTTATTCCAGTTAGTACCTTGGAAAATATACTTTGACTATCCAGCATTGTGGTTTTGTTTTATTTGGTCTTGCTTTTCTGAGGTAGCGACAGAATCTTTTTGAATAATTCTCTTAATGATTATTTAGAACTTTTAATTCATGTCCCAGATACTTGTTTTTTTTTTTTTAGAAATTTATGTATACTAAGGAATCCTTAGAGAATTTTAGATTATATATTATATATTAATCATAAAGACATTTATTAAAATTCCACAGGATATCTCAGAGGCCTTCAAAGCCATATAAAAATCCTTGGTCTCGCCCTCTGAAAACACACTTTATGGATCTGTCTAAAGACAAACCAGTGCTTTAATAGTGATTTGTAAACAAGAAAAGACAGAGATTGATTCTGCCTAGAAGAATCTAGAAAAATCTCATAAAGAGGGTGATATTTGGCTTGGGTTTCAAAGAACAAGTAGGAGTTCTCTAGTCATGGTAGTAGCTATCATTTAATGGCCATGTAGTTTACAGATATGGACTCTTTGATAATTGTCCCTAACCTTGGATACATTTTATAGCAGAGAGAATGAATCTCATGGAGGTTCATGTATGAATCAAAGGAGGAATAGGGGCCGGTCTTCTGTGGCCCATGTCTTGTCCCTCTCTGTTCTCCTGTATTTTTCCCCTCAGTTGAAACCTAATTCTTTAAACAAGACTTGTATGTCCGTGTTAGTTATTTGAGGGAATGAACTCTCATGTCAATTGATGTAAACCTGAATTGAGCTTAATGGCCGATGGGTAGTTGGGTGTAGTTGAAAGAGTAGCTGATTTAAAGGCAGGCCAGCCCAAGTTCAAACCTCAGCACTGCCAATTCCAAACTCCACCACCCTAGGCATATCAACTCATCTCTCTGACCCTCCAGGTTGTCATCTATAAAATAGATTGATGGAATGTACTGATCATGAGCATTAAATGGACTTCATCTGGGGCATACCTGAAATTCTGTCCCCAGTTAACCCCAACTCTTGTGTTGTCACTTCACTCAGGTCCCCTGCTCAAATGTCACTTCCCCATTGCTCTGTTTGTGATCACACCCACTCTATCCCCTTTGTTCTGTTTTTTTAATAGTCCTTATAATTACAAGAGTATATCATATATTTAGTTATTCGTCTATTGTCTGACACCCACTAGAGTGTTAGGACTATCGGGGTAGAGATTGTGTCCATTTTCCAAACATCTGTGAGATCTAATAGAACAGTACCCGACACTTAGTAGGTGTACAAGAAATACTTGATGAGGGAATGAAGTGCAAAAAGCCCTTTGACTCTCAATAAATATCAGTTTCTTCCTTCACTCACTTCTCTCCCCACCAGTTAGTCTCTGACTACTTTGCTAACTGCACCCATAAGTCTTTTGTCTGTATTTTCTGCAACCCTGATCCTGATTTTGTTAGATCTCCAGCATCTGCATTTATGAGCCCAGATGCAGAGTAGGCACCGCCTGGGCTGTCACCTTCTTTCCCTTCTCCTCCACTTCCCTGCTGTCAATGTTAAGTTGTAAATTTCTTCCTGCAGACCACTGTGCAGAGATCTTTTTCCCCCAAGGCTTTAATGTGAAACATGCTGATTAATTCTCTTTAAACGGTTTTGGGATTCCAGTTTCCGCCTCTGTCTGTTATTGTGACACCTGGAAGAGTAGTGTTGATCAAGAGTTTGCTGCCATTTCTTTCACAAGCCCCCAGTGGGGCTTGGGTTTATGTGATTTAACCAGTAAAGTCGGTGGCAGATGTGTCACTGGCCATGTAGAGTGGGCACCTTGGAGGGGCTCAGATGCATTTACTTAACAATGAATAAGATTCCAATCATCTTGACGTGGTTAGAGCAAGCCCTGAGCTGTGCTGGAAAGTAAATAATGAATCACCTGCTCATTCAGGGCCCTTTTTCTTCCCATTAAGGGACAAGCTGACACTAGGATTGGGATTCAACCAAATCAAAGCTCTGTAGGAACCAAGGAACACCTGGCATTCCGCTGAGCAAACCTCAAACGCAGGACTTACCCAGGCACCTCTGGCTCCCTCACTCCCCCAGCATCTAAGCCATCAGCAGGTTCTGACTTAAACCCTTAAATAGCTCTCAAATCTCTCCACATCTCACTATCTCTGTCACTCTAGGCCAAGATGACAACATCTCTTGTTTGGATTATTACAATACAAGGCTGAGTATCCCTTATCTGCAATGTGTGGGACCAGAAACATTTCAGATTTTGGATTTTTGGGGATTTTGGAATATATACATTATGCTTACCAGCGAGCATCCCTAATCCAAAAATCCAAAATCCAGAATTCTCCAATGAGCATTTCCTTTGAGAGCCATGTCAGCACTCAAAAAGTTGGATTTTGGAGGAGCCTGGAATCTAGATTGTTGGACTAGGGATGCTCAGCCTGTAGCTTTGATCCCTGACACCTCCAACTGCAAATCCTTTCACTCTGGCCCTGCCTCCACTGAGTCCATTCTTCCCACAGTAGCTAGAGTGATGATTTAAAAACAAAATAATTTTGATTATAGTCATCACATCCCACACGCTTAAAATGCTGCAGTGCCTTTCCATTTCTCTTGAGATAAAGATAAAATTCTCTAATAAGTGTGGCCTCTGAGATCCTGAGAGCTTCAGCCTCTGCCTCCAAATTCTTCTCTGTGTTCCAGCCACACTGACCTCCTCTAGCTGTTCACCGCTGTCCCAAGCCCTATGGCCACACATCTGTGCACATGTTGTATCCTTCTCTGGGACACATGCCCCTCTTCTTGGAGGTAACATGTCCTTCCTTCAGATCTCAGTTCATCTGAAACTCTTCTTCATGAAAGCCTTTGTCAGACCTGGCTAGGTCCAACCCCTAAGTTACCGGGTTTTGCAGTTCATTATGCTTCATCTTTACAGCACTTGTAACTGTGAGTTTTTTCTCATTAGACTTCCAGCTCCAGGAGGGCAGGACTGTGTCTATTTTTGCTCATATTTTACTGTCACTGCCTACCATCGGGGAGGAACTCCGGCCTTATCGAGGAGAGCAAGGAGTAACCCTGAAATGTTTCCTTAAGTGCTGAAAGTGAACAGTGAGACTTAAGGGACCAGAGCAGGACAGTTTACTACTCAAAGCACAGAAAACAGCAGGAGCATAAGTGTAGCTACACTGGCTCCTTGGCTCCTGAGTCCTATGGGCAATGCAGTGGGCCCAGAAAGAGGCCGCCCATGCTGTTCTACCCCTGAGCAACATGGGGCCAAGAACCTTCAGAAGCATCTTTAGAAGGAAACTATCAACAAGACCGTTTCCACCCTGGGAACAAGCAGTCAGGTCTGTGGCAGCCACATTGCGCTTGCCTTGACCTGCTTGCTTAGCTGCCTGTGTGGCCAGCGGTAGAAACGGCTCAGTGTCCGAGCAGCACACACAGCAAGAACGTGCCGCGTTACTTAGGGCCCATGGTGAGCTGCCACTCCCATTAACTACCGAAGCATTCAGCACTACCGTGAGGCTGAGGGAGAGAATGCTCCCCGAGTGAACAGATCTCCTTCGGGGTACCGCTGCCTCAAGACAGCTTCAAACACCTGATAAAAACCCTGTTGCTCTTTTAAATAGACTTTCCTGCAGAACCTTAGGCAAGTCTCTTTAACTTCATCATCCTCCATTTGTTCACATTAAAAATTAGATCATCGTATTTTCCTTTTAGGGTTGATAAGAAATTAAGTGAGGTGATGCATAGGAAGGGCTTAGCATGGCGCCTGACAATAGATAGGTGCTCAGTAAATGACACCTATCGTTCAAAGCAATTTCGTGTAGTGGATAAGTGTTTTGGTCTCAAGCCAGACTGTCTGGGTTCAATCTCCAAATCTGCTGTTTACTAGCCGTGCGCCCTTGAGCAAATAACTTAACTTCTCTGTATCACTTCTGCATCAGTTGTGATGATCACTGCATCATCAGGCTGCAATATAATAAATAATGTAATGTAAGTAGTAGCAGAGACAGTAGTGGTGGTAGTAGTAGTAACAGTAGTAGCAGCTCCAGCAATAATAAGGCTTACCTCACTGGGTAAGTGTGAGGATAACACAAGTTAATCCACAGAAAGTATTTAATACACTTCCTGGCACATAGTAAATGCTGAATGAAAGTTAGCTAATCGTGGTGGCTGTTGGATGTACTAGCTATTGGTTGGCTGTGGTGGTGTTGGATTGTGGTGGGGGATAGTTGAATATAAAGGTGATTGGTTGTGTTGGTAGTTGGTTGCATTGGTGGTTGACTTTGACGTCTTGTTAGTGGTGCTAGTCATTGATTAGCTGTGGTCATTGTTGATTAGTTGTGTTTGTGATGTTGTCTAGTTGGTTATAGTGGATGGTTTGTTGAGGCAGCTGATCATTTATGGTGATGGATAGTCTTGTGTGATGATGTTTGGTGGGTTGTGGCAGTTGACTGGCTGTAATGGTGTGTGGTTAGTTGTGGTGGGTGGTTGATTATTGTGTGCATTGCTTGGACTGGTTGTTTGGTTGTTGTGGCTATTTGTGTTTTTTGGTTGGTTGTGGTAGTGACTGGTTGGTTGTGATGCTTCGTTTGTTGTGATAATGGCTAGTTGGTTGTTTACTTGGTTGTGATAGTGGTTTGTTGTTTGTTTTGGTTGGTTGGTTGTGGTAGTGGCTGGTTGGTTATGGACTGAATGAGAGACTGATGAGCTCACAAAGCTCTGACTTAAGGTACAAATGCCCCAAACATGTCCCTTTCAGTTATGCTCAATGATTGAACAAAGGAGGAACTTGCAGGGTGTGGTTGTACACAGAAGCTGCTTATTGCAGAACAACACCTGTGATTTGGACCTTCAGCTCATTGTTAGATCACAGCTTGTTTTACCTGCCCTTGGTGTCTCACCAAGTATGTCACATCTCTTCCAATTAGCAATCACAAGATGCTTGTATTTTTCTCAGTCTCAGATGCTCTGGATAAAGATAGCATTTCTGTTTAGGATCCTCACCAGAATTCCCAACATTAATTTTTTCATGGGCCATGTAGGCTATATTTTAAGTCAGACCACCCAAAATATACCCCACAAATTCTGCAAAATCAATCCATCCATTTTCTTCTGGGGTGGTACAGACAAATATCAGAAGGTTACCTGTCTCTGAATGAAAGTCTGCCCAGAGAGACGTCTATTGCCGTTGCCTGCCTATAGAGTTGTTCCAGTGGACCTGCAAGGGCTAATGTGGTGCATGCACGTGTATATCTGTGTGTACATGCATGCACACTCACACATGCATTCATGTGTCTAGCAGTTTTCCTGAGCAAGTGTAACATGGTGGTCCCAGCCCCACTGTGCTTAGAAGACCTGTAGCCAGAACCCCTCAGCACCTCCCAGAGAAGGTTCATATAAGGAAGCAACCTAAGGACCCCTAGACATCAAAATTGGGCCATCTGCATCTTCAGATTCTGAGGTTGACATTGTCAAGCTGGGAGGTGGAAGGGCAGTTCTCAGTCTGTGGCAGCTGAGAGCAGAGCAGGTTGTGACCCTGACAGTACTGATAAAATGTGGATCCAGCCTGATTTTTGCAGTCTGCTGTCAAGCCTGGTGGAGTAGGAGGGTTTGATGCAGGAGTCAAAGAGGTTAGGTTGGGTATGTGAAAAGAATCGACGGCCACTACAGAGTGGGTCTGAAGAGAAGATAGAAAGACAAGGACACTTGAAGGAAAGAAAACAGGAGCCTCAAATGTGCTGAGTGCTTTTTTCATGCCAGGAATTGGTCTTATTCATACATTTGGTCTTATTTAATCCTGGGGGTAAATAATACATAGTAAATAATACATTTTCACTCCCATCATTATTATTGCTAATTCTTCCTTTATAATGTTGTCAGTAGGACTCACATGAAATAATATATTTCAAGTTTCAGACATATTATAAGCACTTAATAAATGTCAGTTTCTCCATTTCCTTTTCCCTGATTGTCACAACTGTATTTTAGGTAATTTTATAAAAAATGAACGTGGACTCAGATTAGTTGAGAAACTTTCCAGAGATAACATACAAGTAAAACTAACAGGACTGGAATGGCATTTGTATTCATCCACTGCAATGCCAGCGTTCTCTTTGAGATTAAGAGTTGGGTAGATCAGGTGAAACCTCCCAGCATTTGGATGTTTATGATCCTTTCATCCCTCCTCCAGAAGTCATTAATCACTGCACAGTGTCCACGTTGGCCCGGATTCCCCAAGGTATATGGGCTGACAGACTTTGAGGATGACTGTATATAAAGCATTCAGGGCCCTTCCTAGAGCGTCATCCATTCTTTTCATTCCTGCAGAAGAATGTGGAAAGGGTACACCAAATTTCCCATGGGAATAGGATCTTTCTCAAGAACTGATGAGACCCAAGGAGCTGAGCCCGTAAAAGCAACTAGATTCATAAAGGTGACCTGCAAATCCTCCACTGTCACACAACAGCTCCCCCCATGGAGACCCCAGGGGGCCATGTAGAAGATTTGTGCCATCATCCAAAGGGCATGTGATCATAAATAGTCATAAGAGATTTTAATTTGGAGATGCTCAGCCTCCAAGCAACAACAAAGAAAATCAGTAAAACTGAGGTATAGGAAGGGAGGAAGGGATGGCATGATGCCAGAGAGAGTTGGAAAATTCTCCACCCTCGCCCAGGCCCTGAGGGACTTGTGAGGAGCCCACAGTGGGAAGATGAGGTGCATGCCTAAGAATTTGAGTCTCAGTTTACAGGGCTGGGTTATGAAGTAAGCATATGAGGCTGAGCCTGCGTGGGGAGTCAACACCACTCTTAAGAATTCCTGAAATTGCCCATAAGATACAGTCTATGCAGTTTTATTTATACAACCTTGTAAAGTTTTTCTTAGGCACACTCAGGTTTGAGAACAACTAAACTAGACCTAAGAAAGAAGCAAAGCAATGTCTATATGCAGATCTCTGGACGTTTAAGCCATTCTTCCTTTATGACAATTAAACAGTCTTTAATAAAGAAGAATGTATGGGGAATTAAGAGATGTTTTTCCTTACCTGTAATGTTTATCTTGATGTACAATAATATTAACCCTCTACAACTTTAATACATGATATCAAGTGTGTTGTTGGATGGATTAATCAATAGATATATTGGAAACATTTAGCATAGGATCTGGCACATAACAGACACTCAACGAATGCTTATTGAGTATAAATCTTGCCCAATCACATCCACATATACACTGTTCTTTTGCTGTTGCTGTTGTTAAGTAGGAGAGAAGTACTTGGCAATCTGCTCCCTGCCTTTACAGGTGCTATTTGTTATTATGGTCCATCTTTCATGTCTCTGGGCATTGGTTTCATGACACCTTAGCTACACCACAATGCTAAGTCATCCTTCCACTGTGGCTGCTGGGAACTTCTGTGCAAAGGACAAACTGAAGTGAAGTGCTACTGAACTGCAGATACAGATGCAGAGGGGAGACAACACTTCCTGGAGAGATGCCGAAATGGAGTTAGCAACAGAACATTCGGGTCTCCATTCCAAAGGGCTAGGAATCCCAGTCACTAACCCTGCAACATGATGACTGCTTAGCAAGGAAGAGGGGAAGAAGTTGACATTTATTAAGTTCCCACCATGTGCCAAGAACTTTATCCATACAGAATTCACACCAAGGACTCTAAATATAAGTGGGATCCGGGAAGCAAAAATTTCAAGAATTCATTTCTTCAAGAAATATATTTATTAAACACTAGACATAGATCTGCTATAGGTGTGGAAACACATCTGTGAACAGAGATATGAAAGCCCTCTCCCTCACGGTGCTTCAATTCTTCTGGGAGATCACACTGTAGAATCAGAAGTAATAGAGCAGCCAGTGATAGGAAGTTTTGGGTGAAATCTGGAAATACTGAGCTAATGTCTTTGGTGACCATTTACATGCTCTTAGCTTCATTGTGTGGGGCAGCCTCTCAAAGGGGTCAGAATGCGGTGCACACAGGACATGATAGTCTGGGACCCCATAGAACCCTCCTCTTGGGGCATGGTTCAAGGGCCTGTCTTTGGCCCATCCCTGACCCTGGTCATGGTTGTACTTCCCTAGGCAGAAAAACA
The DNA here is from genome assembly GCA_963575035.1 of Avahi laniger. Lineage (NCBI taxonomy): Eukaryota > Metazoa > Chordata > Mammalia > Primates > Indriidae > Avahi > Avahi laniger. Next base: position 17,775 of record CAUYSK010094711.1, read on the forward strand.
TGGCAGAGAATTGGCCACAGTAACCTCTCCACAGAACAATCCCAGCACTGTTTGGCTTACAGAGGGAGATTATGTGAATTTGAACAGACATAAATCATGAGACTGTCACTAAGAGATCTGCCCCAGGTAGACAGTGTGGCTCCCACAGTCACCACTGCCCCAAGACATCATATCTGATGATTCATCAGGCCTGGCAGGAGAGAGGCTCTAGGATCTGACTCTAGATCCTACAGGTGGAAACACTGCCTTATGTACCTCTGGATCTCTATGATATGACATGAGATCTGGCACATAGTAGGTATTCAGGAAGTATTTATGGAATGAATGAATAAATAGATGAGTGATCAGGACAGACATATGGAAGTTGGATATGTGGATGATGGATGGATGGATATACTGCACAGATGGACAGATGGATGGTACGATTCTTGGGAAGGGGAAAGAAGGGAGGGTGTTGACATACCTAACTATTGAGAATTAGCCATGTGGGTCAACCCTGTCCAAGGAAATATGAAGATATGGTTCAGGGTAATGGGCAATATGGGGGTCCAAGAACAAAAGCCATGGGGTACAGAGAGGTGTGGAGGGAGAAATATGCCAAAATCAGCCTGTAGGAACCCTTGTCCATGACTACAGAACAGACTCACGGTGACCCTGTTAAGTAGATACTGTCATTGCCCTTATTTTATAGATGAGAAAACAGAGGCTCAGAGTGGGTAAGTAACTTGTCCCAGGTCAAACATATGCTATGTCTCAGAGCTGGAATTTGAACCACAGCTGTCAGACTTCATTCATCCTTGTACTTGAACCTTTAAATTAAAGACCAATCTGGATGGACTGCAGTAAACATTTCTCCGACAGTCAATACAAGAATTCTTTTAAAAAAGGAAATCCAGCATGCACTGAATACCTGTCATCTTCAGGCTCCATGAGAAATTTGTTCACATTCATTTATTTGTCTGTTTAACAAATATTTACTGAGGTCCAATTATGTGCCAGATACTGGGAAGAAGCAGTGAGTGGGACAGACCAAAGTCCCTGCCCTGATAGAGCTGATGTTCTACTGGGGGAGGCAGACAGTAGATGTGTGTATATATATGAAAGTCAGTGGTGATAAGTGTTAGGAAGCAAAGATAGAGGAAGGAAGACTGCAGAGGTTAACTTATTTCAGTAAAGAGGAGAAGGGGCTCCCTGGGAAGGAGAAAGTACAGAAACTTTGGAGGGACCATGTGGCTAAGTTGGGGAAGGGTCTTCTCATCTCTTATATTATTTAATTCTCACAAAAATGGTACCTGGCATGAAAAAGTGTGATTATTAAATGTCAGGTTCTTCTTTCAAGGCACCAGAGCTGTGGCGTATTTGGAGCAAGTCTGCACATCCTCAACCACACACACTACGTGGGGCCCTCTCAGACCCTCTAAATTCATGCTCATGGGCAGGCGCCTTCTCAGTTTCCTGAACCTTCCAGAGATTTCTTACTCAGTTGCCCTAGATTTTGAGGACTGCAGGGCTCATTATGGTATCTTTGAATCGCTCATTTATACTCTCCCTTATACCTGCTCTGAATCCAGGGTGCAAAGACATGATAATGAGAAAACTTTTTCACTCTGATTTATGAAAATTTGTCCCACTGCATTATTTTCATGCCTCACAAATCTCCCCCAGACAAACCTGAGTCATTAATACCAGCCTAAAAGATACTGTTTGAACTGCCAGCTGGCATCGTAGGGAGCTTTTGTTCTTCCTGTATCTCCTTCATTAGTGTTTTCATCATTAGCACGTTATCTTATGTGGTCTCTCAGCAGTCTTCATGATCTCATGAGGTAGTCCAGGAGGCTGTTACTAGCCCCATTCTGCAGATGGGGCCATGGCAGCTCTCTAACGGAGCCAGCGCTGAAAGAAGGCAGGAGTTAGGGGGCTGGCCCAGCAGTCTTCCCCAGCTCTGTAAAGGGCATCACCATCCGCAGGATTCCCACAGCCCAGAGCCTGGGAGCTGTCTTTGCCAGCCCGCGTCCCTTGCTGCTAATATTCAAGCTGCCAGCAGGCCCTATTGACTGGAGTTTGGGTCTCCAGCCCACTCACTCCTCCCCATCTCCTGTGCACACCCCCAGTCCACGCTACCATCGTCTCTCACTTAAGTGGTCTCCCAGCTTCCATTCTCAATCCCATCCATTCCCTGTCCCCCTGCCTCCCATAGGAATTTAGGCAAAAGCTTTCAAAAAAAAAGACAGAAAAAAGACCCATTCTGCATTATCCTTTTACTCAAAGGGCTTTTTCCAGTGAAACCCAAACTCCTATGCCCTCCTTGAGCCTTGCCCCCTTCTCCAGTCCCATGTTAAAACCCTCTTCCTTGCCGGTGTTTCTGCAGCCAATTGGCTACTTTTAATTTCCTAGACTTGGCCCAAACCCATGCTACTCCTTATACCTGGAATACTGTTGCCCCTGGCTTTCCTTGGGGTTAGAGTGCTCTTCCTTCAGACCTCAGCAGGAAGTCCCTGACCACCCCAGTCCTCATCACCTCCTCCTTTGCTGGAGGCTCTAGCTTCCCAGCGCACATTCTGTCACATTCATGGTTTGCGTGGGTGGTCTGTGTCACCACTCCCCTGCCACCCCTGGAGTGTAGGTTCCATGAAGGCAGAGAACTAGTCTGTCACCCCAGCGTCCAGGACCTGGAAGGTGCAGTAAGCTCTTGCGGAATGAATGGCCTTAAATAAGTGGAACAAATGGACCAAGTGAGACATCAAGTTGGTTATATGTATTAACCATCAGAATGTCCCTCGTCGTCTTTTCCGTAGGATTCCCAATAAATTTTCCTGATACTTTTTAAACTTATATGCATAATATATACCTGTAAAAGATCCTCAATCAGTGGTTATTGAATGAATAAATGTATGAATAAATAGGTGGGTGGATGGATATGCTTTTTACTTTTGATTTCATAATATTTCTTTGTAAATTTCTTTTATCTCTTATAACCAAGTAACTACAATACCAGTTGTTTTCCAAATGCACTATTTATTTTTTGGCACTAGCTCCCTTCTTCTAAGGATACAAGAGAAAAAAAATTTTTGAAATCAAAAACATATCCCACCTGCAGGCATTCTAGATTTACAGATACAGAAAGTGGTTCAGCTGAGGGTGGCAGGGTCAATAAAACCTTAATCCCAAAACTGGCACATGGCACTTGAAAGCCTAAAATCATACAAAATTCCAGTCTTTGTACGTTCCCATGATTCGGTCACAACAAGGACTCTTTCTCATCAAGAAAGCCTCCAAGGTGTTTGTCACCATCATCACCTATGGTCACAGGTTCTCATACTTCCTCCCTGCTGTGACATTCATCATTAATTCTGCAGGCTCTTAAAAGGTGGTCCTTTGAATTTTCCCTGTTGCTGCAGGGAAAAATTTCTGGGTGTCTTATCAGCACCATCACCATTTCACTTTATTTCTTTCTTCCCTGGTTTTGCTTCCTATCCACTCCCTCACATGGTAACAAATCAAGCAAAGTAAAACACTGTTCCTTGAAACAGCTGTCCCTTGGGCGGCATGAGGTGCATTATCCCATTAAGGACCTGGTACGTACAAAACAAATACATTCTACCTCCATCTAACAATCGCCATGGATTATGTCTACCTGCCACCTCTCTGGTTTAATATTGGGTGATTTACTCACTCTGGGTTTTAGTTCATTTGCTCATGTTCTTTCCTGAGAAGCAGGGTGCAAGAAAACACGCATTTATTTAGCACTTACTAGGTGTCAGATTTGGTCCACATCAGTTGGGGTAGGCTAACACACAATAGGAGTTAATTTTTTTTACTCACATGAACAGTCAAGGGGATTGTAGGCTATTGGGCAAGAGGAGAAAAGGTTTGGACCACACAATGACTTGGGAGTCCAAGCAAATAAAGGCTCTGAAATTTTAAACATCAAGCTTCCAGGATTGTTCTGGGTGTAAACATCCATCATGCAGAAGTGGAAAGAACATGGAGCATCATGAGTGGGAAATGTTTATAGGACAGGCCTGGGAGTTAACACATCACTTAGCTCATATTTCACTGGTTGCAACTCAGTCACATGAACACGTCTGACTGCAAGGGGGTCTGGGAAATGTAGTCTAGTTGTATGTCCCAGAGAAGGAAGAAATGGGTTTTGAAGAGTAGCTAGCCTAACTCTGCCAACCAGAGTTGAATGTTTTATATTGTTGCCTTATTTAATCCTCACAACAACAAGGTAAAAAAGACATTATTATCACCATCATCAATGAGGAAACTGAGGCCCAAGACATAATGTAAATTACAAGAAAACACATCACTCTTATAACAGGCAAATTGTAGGATCTGATTCAAACATAGGTCCATGTGACTCTAACTCAAGTTTCTTCTCAGAAAATTACAATTCTTCTCTAAGGAAGGGAAAGATCTGGCTTTGGGGCTTACAAATAGCAAAGAAAACCATTGATGGATAGCAAATGTGTGTGGGGTAAACTCCCCGCTGGCCTCACAAGATGGACGGCAGTTACCCTGACTGTCTTGGTTAGGAAGTATTTATCCACCAGCCCTACCCCCGACAGCCCCAGATAACTTCTCTATGAGAACATTTACTTTATTCCTTCAAAGGAACCTATGTGGCTATTTTATTTGATCTTAATAAATGAGACTTTTGGTATATGGTTAATCAAAATCTCCCAGCTTAATTAACTAACACCATTTTTCCCAGTAATAAATTCACTTAATGACCATATCGTTTAAAATTCAATACCCTTGAGTGTTTCACATCCATTTGTATATCCCATTTTTTCATCTGTGGAAACCAAATTTAAAGAATGAGTTTTTATCCATGTCACAAAAAAACCACTTAAAGTATTCGAAAGTAGATAAAATATAGGACAACACCCATGCCAATACAGACAAAGCCCATCTTTCACAAATTGTGAAAATTTGATAAATACACACACATGCGCTAGAAATAAAATGTTAAATTGAAACGCTCTTAAACATATTGTTTAGATTCCTACAATGCCATAAAAAATGGTTAAAAAAATACATTTGACTATGTTTAGAATTCCCCAGAGGAAGAGAGAGTTTCAATGACTTAACCACCAGATGAGTCGCTCATTAAGAGAAGTAGATTTAAATAAACTGGCTCAGTTAGTGTTTTGTGGACCTCGGAATTACCTTGTTTGAAGGTGTACTTCCTCTGATGCTACTAACCGGTCATTCTTCCTGAGTCTGTCAGAGACCAGACTGTCCTAATGAACGCTTGGAAATCCAACCCCTTCTCCAATGAATCCATCCCAAATTCTACTGTGTTTCTAGGTTTGATGCCAACAGCCTGTGTTGGCCCTGCCTGCGGCTGTGGTTGAGTTAGTTGACAAAAGACGAAGACATTTATATGCTGGTTTCTATTCACAGCTCTCAATCCAGACCTATTAACTCTAGATTGTAAATCCAACTGTCTCCTCAGCATTGCCACTGGGATGTCTCATAAGCACTTCAAGGTTGACATGCCCCAAAGCAAACTCTTCCTGTCCCAACTCCCCAAACTCTGTTCCTCTGTGAGTCTTCCTCTCCTCTGAGAATGGCAGCTCTGTTATTTTGTTTAAGGCAGAAACCTTGGAACTGTCCTTGGTTCTTCCCTTTCACAGCCCGAATCCAATCTGCTAGCAAATTCTGTTAGGGTGGCCATATCTAATCACATCTCCAACACGTTTACCTTTATCCAAGCCACCAACCCCTCTCACTTTGATTATTTCTGTAGCCTCCTAATTGGTTTTCCCTCTTCAATCCTTCGCTGCTAAAGCCTCTTTTCCCCACAGCAATCAAAATGATCTCTCAAATGTTTAAGTGTGGCCATGTCCTTCCCCTCTTGAAAACCATCCGTTGGCTTCCTTCTCACTCAAAGTGAAATCCCCAGTTCTTAGAATGGCCTGCAAGACTCCACGCTATCTGGCCCCCACGACTCTACTGCTCTCATCTCCACCCCCTCTCCCTACCCCATACATCTTTCTGGTCACACACACTGTCCCCTCCCTGATCCTCGGACATTGCCAGACACACTCTCACACCAGAATTTCGCACCTGCCATTTCCCCAGCCTTCTTCCATGTGGCTTGTTCTCAAACTTCTTCTGTATCCCTGTTCAGATGTCACCTCTGAGCTGCTCTGCTGGTTAAAAGCACCCCAGTGTGCCCATAGGGAATCGCCCCTGTCCCACTGTATGTGGTCTGGGATCGCCACACACTTAAATTCTAAACTAGGACGATCAGTTGTTTTCTACCAGGACTCTGAAACTTTAGCAGAGTGGTACTGAAAAAGAAGAAGAAGAGAAGGAAGAGGAAGAAGAAAAGCTAAGTAAAGAATGGAAGAAGGAGAAAATGAAGAAGAGGGGAGACAGTTGAACCTGATTCATTCCTACGGTGGTGCCTTGACAAGACAGTTGATCCAGTCCTGCAGCCTGTGTCCTCAGGGTTTCCTGGTTTCCTGCCTCTTCCCAGCCTAGTCATAAGCACCTCCTCATCAGTCACCTCATATATCCTTCAAGTAAATTCCCTTTTATAATAGTTGGCCAGTGACATTTCTTATTGCTTGTTGACAACAAATGTTCTAGGTGCTGATCTAAAAAGCATGTGTGTAAGTTGAAAGAAAAGTCAAGGACACTGTAGAGTGTGAGTGTGAGTAGAGTGTGAATAACTCAAAGGGTCCTCATTTGTAGTCATATAGCTCAAACCAATCCTCTGGTTAAAATAGAGGTACGGAATAGCATGCCCAGGCCACTTTGTGGGGGGGGCTTTAAGAGTATTTGACAATGAGGGTGAATAAAGACCCATTGACCAGCTCCAAAACTTACAGCAAAGAAGTGAGCAGGAGGAAAGTGAAACCACACAGCATTTCTTCTGGGGCTGATCCCCTAGCACAGGGGGGGGAGGGAAGGAAAGATCTCGTGGGAACCGTTCCCAAGCCTACACCCTCAGCCTCTACTAAATCACCTTCCGCTTTAATTTCTCCTCCCCTACTGAGTGCAGAATGAATTGCCTGTCATGCCTTGTAGGTAAGAATTTAGGCAAAGTAAAAACAGTGACAACTGATATTTCACATCACCACATGCTGTTCACCTGTTATTCTGCTGCCTCTTGCCATTACAGCTTCGGACTGTATGGAATGTTCTTCCCTGTCTTTACATCTTAAACTAGTTGTTCCCTCTGGGCCAACTCTCTTGGGGGCTAGTTATTCCCTCTTCTGACCTCATAGTGTCTTGAATAGACCTTTGTCTATATCAACTCTCATGACCCTGTAAGCATGAAAAAGAGTTTGGTGTTTGGAATCAGATAATTTTGGATCATATCTCAGCCTAGTGGCATGTTATTTGGGTATTTCTGGTTGGGTTCCTTTCTGCGCCTAACTTTTCTTTATAAGATGGGAATCAGAGAGCTCACTTTCCAGAATTATAAATGAAAGGATTTGTTGTCTATAGAAATCACCTAACACAAATCTACATTGTAAAATATGTATAATAGATGCTTAATCATAATTAATCCTCTTTGTTTTGTTTGCTTGCTTGCATATCAAAAGTTAGCACCCCGTAGTGGTTAAGGGAGTGGGAGTGGACTTACTGGAATCCTGCCAGCTGAGTAATTTTGGACAAGTCACTGAACTAGCCTGTGCCTCAGTTTTCTTAACTGTAAAATAGAGATAAAAGTAAGTTTCACCCTAGAGGATTGTTGTAAGTATTAAATGAATTTATTCTTGTGAAATTCTTGCAAAAGTGCCTGACATATAGTAGGACCTCAATAAAAAATAATATCAAACATTTATTGATATGAGTGAGTTTTAGATATGATCTGGGATCTCCCAAATGGGCCATGAATTCCTTGATGACAGGGACTATATAATATTGATCTTTATGTTCGAGGACTTAGTGATCAATCAGACATTGCTTAGTAAATGAATGAATAAATATGTGTTGGGTAATGAGCATTGGTGCCCGATGAGTCCTGGCCAAAGAGCCCTAAGAGGAATTCTGCCTCCCTATCCCACCCCACCCTACTGCCTCAGCCCCTCCCAGAGACACAGAATACCCTAGACTACAGAGACATAAACATGTTGAGGACTAAGTTAAGTGCAGATGAAACCAGGAAGATGACATCACAAATAACCCCTTAAAGAAAAAGAAATGCTCCTTCAGAGCACTCTCCGGCAAAATGAACTGTGATTTACTCCCGCAAATTACCAACTGTAAAATATTTACAGCTAATCTCCTCTACCTTCCAGGGTGGCAGTGGCAAAGGGAGGCAGGCTGTCTAGGCAGTAAAAGCGGGATGCAATTTCTATTTCAGTGGCCCTGTTTTCTGCAGCAACCTCGGGCAACAGTGCCATTTATATCTTCCACGCACACAATCTTTTCTGCATGTGCGTGAGTCTCGATTACAGGCAGTTGAGGTTTGTGTGGTAGACATTATGCATTTATGAGCCAGAGCAAACATTTACTGGTGCTAGTAATTCGTCTAAGGGTGGAGGGGAAGAAAAGCAGGAGCAACCAGGCACAGTGCTAGTTCCCTGACAGCTTAGCAGGGACCGGGATGGGATGGGGAACTGGTGCACAGGTGGGGAAGAAATGTTCTGTCCACCTGGAGGCTCCTGCTGGCCCAGGCGTGTCCATCTCTCCACACCTCTAATTCACGAGATCAGTGTAGATGTGCCCCTGGGCTCAGTCCTTGGACATTTCCTCATCCCTATATAAACTCCAGTGTATACCATATGTACATGTTATTAATGCCCAAATATTTCTCCAGTTCAGATCTCTTCCCAGCTCATGTACTCACTGCTTACCTGAACATTTCCATTTGGGCATGTATGAGGCATCTCCAGCATGACACACCTGAGCAGAGCTCCTGACCTTCCCACACCATGCCCAAGTCTTCTCCTCTCAATTTCTTCCTCCAAATCAGTAAATACTTTATTCTTCCAGTTTCCCGGAGCTAATATTTTGGTGTTACCCTGACATTCCTCTTCCTCTTATATCCACACATAAATCTAAATTCTATTGGCTCTTTCTTCTAAATACATCCAGAATCTTCCCACTTCCACACCCCATTGCTATCTCGGACCTGGATTGCCGCAGTTGTTCCTTATGGTTTGCCTGTGCAGTCAGTTCTCAATGCATCAGTGAAAGTGGTCCTTGGAAATTGTCATTCAGATCATGACACTTGGTCCTCTGCTCAAAAACTGCCGAGGGCTTTCCATTGCATTCAGAATAAACTTTCATCATCTGGGCTTGCACTACTTCTCTGATCTCATCTCCTGCCAGCATCTCCCTCTCTCATCTTCTCCAGCCATACTGGCCTCTTTCTTGTCTGCGTGCATACTAAGAACTCTCCCACCTCAAGATCTTTGCACTGTTTTCCCTGCTTAGAACAGGCTTCCCCGTGCTCGCTTCAGCAGCACATGTACTAAAATTGAAATGATACAGAGAAGATTAGCGTGGCCCCTGCGCAAGGATGACACGCAAATTCATGAAGCGTTCCATATTTTTGAATAGACAAGCTGCAGGATGGGAGAAAATGCTTGCATGCTACACATCCAATAAAGGGCTGATAACTAGAATCTATAGAGAACTTAGGAAAATCAACAAAAAAAGAAATCAACTCCATTAAAAAGTGGGCAAAGGACATGAACAGAAACTTTTCAAAAGAAGACAGACTAATGGCCAACAAACACATAAAAAATTGCTCAACATTTCTGATCATCAGGGAAATGCAAATCAAAACCACAATGAGATATCACTTAACTCCCGTGAGAATGGCTTTTATCAAAAAGTCCCAAAGCAACAAATGCTGGCATGGATGCAGAGAGGCAGGAACACTCATACGCTGATGGTGGGACTGCAAACTAGTACAACCTATATGGACAGTAGTATGTAGATATCTCAAAGAACTAAAAATAGAACTCCCATTTGATCCAACAATCCCACTACTGGACATCTACCCAAAGTAGAAAAAAAGTCATTCTATAATAAAGACATCTACACGCGAATGTTTATAGCAGCACAATCCACAATTGCAAAGATAGAAGCATCCTAAGTGCCTATCAATACATGAATGGATTAATAAAATGTGGTATATGTATACCATGGAGTTCTACTCAACCATAAAAAACAATGGTGAACTAGCACTTCTTATATTATCCCGGATAGAGCTGGAGCCCATCCTTTGAAGTGAAGTATCACAAGAATGGAAAAACAAGCACCACATGTACTCACCATCAAATTGATATTAACTGATCAACACTTACGTGCACACGTGGAAGTAATATTCATCGGGTGCCGGGCAGGTGGGAGGGGGTAGAAGGGATGGGTAAATTCACAAATAATGGGTGTGGAGCACACTGTCTGGGGGATGGGCATGCCTGTGGCTCTGGCTTGGGTGGTGCAAAGGCAATATATGTAACCAAAATGTTTGTACTCCCATAATATTCTGAAATTTAAAAATAATAAATAAATAAATGAACAGGCTTCCGCTAGAGAGAAACACAGTTTGTTCCTTCAGTTCTTTCAGTCTGCTCAAATACTTGTGTGTACATGTGAGTGTGTGTGTGTGTGTGTGTGTGTGTACACACTAGCGTGTGGTCTTAGATAGGAAAGGATTTTTTAAACAAGAAACAAAAGTACTGGCTACAAGATAACTTGAGAAATTAAACTATTTCAACAGTAAAACTATTTACCATCAAATGACACATAACGAAAGTGAGAATCCACTAACTAGGAGAAGATATTTGCAATCTATAGAAAAAAGAAGGGAGTAATACCCAGAATATACAAAGAACTCCTACAAATCAAAAAGAAAAAAGACAAACAATCCAATAGAAAAATGGACAAAGGATGTAGATGCTATAGAAACACAAATCACCAATAAGCATAAGGAAGGGAAAGAGCTCTTAAATACAGGGAAATTCAAATTAAGACCATAGGACAAATTAATTCACAAGGAGGCAGAGGAATGTGAACTTTTATGCACAGGTGGAGGGAGTATAACTTGCTACAAGCACTTTGTAAAACAAAGGGGTGTCATTTTATAAAAGTGAGCATTTCCATTATTTGGAACATACCCTAGAGAGGCTCTTGCTCTTTTATACCAGGAGGCATATACAAGAATATACATAGCAGCACTTTGCATAAAGCAGAAATATAGAAACAATGTCAATGTCCATCATCGAAAAATGCATTAAAAATGCGGTATTCACACAGTGGATCGTAATGCAGCAGTGAAAGTGAATTGCCTAAAACTAATGCAACGACGTGGATAGATTTTACAAAGATATTTTTAATTGTTTAAAAAATTGCAGAAGACTTATGCCATTTTTCAAAAACAACAAAACTAAGCAATATGTTGTTTAGAAATAAAAACATATGATATGTGTACACATAAGAGAAGGATAAACTCAACATTTAAGAGAGCAATGTTTTAGTCTTCAGGCTGATTCTCCAGCTGTTTCCAGCTCTCAGTCTTCTTGGTTCCTTGTGGGTGAGTGGGTGATATGACTGGGTTTGGTCAGTCACTTAGCAGAAATGATGAGAGTCATTGCTAGGCAGAGCATTTAGCTCTCTCTCCCTGTCTTCCTCCTCCTCCTTTTCCAAACCCTTCCCTCACCTCATCCACCCCTCTGGCATGACATCTGGCAAAGTTTGAGATGGAGGGGAACTTTACTCAGATAGATGCAATGGTATTAGTAATTTTTAGTTTGAGTCATAGGTTCACGTGTGCGCATATGTGTGTGTGTGTGTGTGTGTGTGTGTGTGTGTGTCTGTGTCTGTGTATTCCAGGGAAACTGTCCAGAGGAGTAGGCCATTGCATGGGGCATGCTGTGAGCAAAGGTTAGCTCAGTTAGTGGTTAGGAAGGGAAGGGCATTTCAAGAAGTTGGAACATCACATGAAAAATGCAAGCTATGACAAAGTCTGATGTACCCAGAATATGGCAGGAAGTTCCAAGAGGCTCAGATGCAGAGGGTGTGGGGCGAGTATCCTGACTGTGGCCAGAACACAGGGCTCTTCGCTGGGGAGCTGAAACCCAGGAGTCAACAGGGCCTGGCTGATATTTATTCCTGCCAGTAGACCTCCTCTTTGGGTTTTGTCCTTCTCTTATTTCTGCCTAGTTGAAACAAACCACAATGATTTCCACATATAATTATTTTCATGTCAATATTTTTCAATGCCCAAAGCTGGTATGAAAGTCCACCTGTTCCTAGTGCTGTCAGGGGCATGAGAATTCCCAGTAAAGACATGTTACAGCATCCCAAGGAGCTCACGGTCTAGTAGAGAGGTCAAGGAAATATACACACGCCATGCGGTGTGATGGGTCAGTAATGAAAACAGCATCAGGCACGGGCAGGCAGGTGTCTTGTCAACCTGGGGAAAGCAAGATACTTCAGCTGAATCCTGAAGGATGACTCTCAGTCACGTATTGGTAGAAATAAAGAGATTCAGCACCATTAAGGGCTAAAGAAGGGGCATGATACCCTCATATATTGTGGAGCAGGATTTGGCATAACACCATGGACAGCAACTCGCCACTTCTATTAAAACCTTTACTACACAAGCCCCCGTGACACAGCAGTTCAACTTCTTGGTGGCTGTATTAGGGAAATACTCAAAAAAGTGCATAAAGGGGCATGTGCCAGGATGCTTACTTTAGTCTTATTTGTCATAATGGAAAACTGGTAGAAATTAAAGGATTCTCTATAGGAGGATGGCTAAATAAGCAAAGGTTTTCATGTACTATAATGAAACATTTATTTAAAAACTGAGATGTGTGCTAATATGGAAAGATCTCAGGAAGTGTTATTGAATAAAAACCCAAATTTTAGAATGTGACATAGAAGATGATACTATTTGTGTCAACTCACTCCCTCACATATGCAGGCACTCACCCGAAACAATATTATGTTTTCTATATAATTTCTATGGTTATATATGTATATATACACACATAAATGTATATATCTATATATACACACATATATATGTATATATCTATATATACATACATATATGTATACACACACACACACACACATATATATATAAAGAAGTTCCAGACAGATACCAGAATGAGTGAGTGAGTTTCTCCCCTGAGTAGTATACAGAGATGGGGGGATTGATTTCCAAAGAAGATACACTCAAACCCAGGGCCCTGTGGAGGACTGTTCAGCTATGACGCTAAAGATAAAACAAAGTCAGGGACAGCTTTTCTGATGGCTGATGGAGGTCCCTGGAAGAGTAGGAAACATCTATCTAGAGAAGAACCAATGATATTTTTTATCCTGTGCCATTTGGAGCCAGAGAGGGAAGCATTTTACTCACCTGGAGTCAGAGTAGTGTATCTATCCTACTCAAGGTGCACAGGTTTGAGGCATATTGAGGAGATAATCACATAGGCTGATAAGGGGGGAGAGGGAAGCCTGTTCCCTAAGGCAGCATATCAACTATGTGTTGCACTCTTGAACGGGACAAAAAATCCTGTACACCTGACAAAGTACAGGCAGAAGATGAGATCCAAGATCAGCTGGGGGCTGTGCCCTGCTTCCCTGTGATCTTTCAGGCAAAGCAGAATACCTTGCCAGGGCTACTATGAGAGGGTTCCCCAGGCAGGAGCTATTTTGGAGAGAGTGGATTAGAAAGAGAACAGCAAGGGGATAGTTACCCTAAAAATGCACTCCAAAAGTGGAGCTTTCTTAACATGTTGCTATATAATGATTGTATGCTTATTGTAGATAGATGTGAGAGGAAAAATTCTATAGACAATATGATCAGACGTGCAAAAAAGGCTGTGGCTTTTTATGTACCCCTCCCCCACTAGCTGGCTGCACAGATCCCACCCCCTGGGTCTGCATCTTCCTGAAGTTCCCTCCCTTGGGTGCTAGAACATGCCTAGGACTCTGGGTCCTGACACGTCTCAGGTCTCTGGGACCTGAGAAGTCTGACAAAATATGTAGAGCCTCAATGAAGGGGACAGGGTTGGTGTATGCTTCCACTATAGTGGAGAGGTGGAATGTTGAACAGAGGAACAGGCAGAAAAGTCCCAGTCCGGTAGAGGGAGCCAAAATGGTGGAAACCAGACAAAGACAGCATCTCCCAGGTGCAGACCTCCCTGTAGCTACTCAGGTGGAGGCCGTCTATTATCTCCCAGTTCCATCTACTGAGGGTGCTCAGAATGCTGACCTATTCCCAGCCTGAATGAGATGTAGCTCTCAACTCATGCCTGGAAACCAGTGGGCGGGTGTGATTGCCTACAGGAATTAAAGACTAGAACCATGCAAGGAGGCAGAGAGAGGGGAAAGGAAATAATTTCTTTATAATCCTTTTGAAAAGATTTTTTTTAAGTCAAAGGAGATCATCTGTCTCAGTTTGGTGCTGGTAGGTCTTTAAGGACTAACATTGCTAATTTCCCTCACCCAAAAGGAGGTATCAGTCTCAGAGTGCAGGGCAGGCAACAATATTACCATTCCTCTCTTTTACTGTTACCTCCTACGTGTGGCAATGGTGAGGGTTCTCTATAGCTGCCAAAGAAATTTAGGGCTTAAAACACATTTACAATCTCATAATTTCTTCACTTCCTTTGCTTCAGTGTCTCTTACAAGGATTCGGTCAAGGTGTTGGCTGGAGCACAGGTCTCATCTGAAGCTTGACTGGTGAAGAATTATTTTCAAATATGTATGGTTTTTGACAGGGTTCAGTTTTCTGTGGGTTATTGACTGAGGACCTCAGCTTCTTGCTGGCTGTTGGACAGAGGTCTATCCTTAAGTTCCCTGACAAATAGACCTCTTTATAGTATGACTTAATTCATCAGAGCCAGGAAAAAAGAGAGCCATTAGAGAGAGCCTGCCAGCAAGATGGAAATTGCAATCTTACGTAATGAGTCATGGAAGCTCATCGCATTCCCATTGCCAAGTTCTATTGGTCAGAAGCAAGTCCCAGTTCATGCCCACACTCAAGAGGAAGAAGTTATACAGGACATAAGTACCAGGAGGTGGGGATAATTGGGATCCATCCTACAATCTGTCTACCATGGTAATTATAATCATTTTTCCATTCAATGTAGTGATATACAACTGCTGTTTTAATAGGTTTTTTAACCAAGTAAAAAAGAAATAGATTTAAAGAAAAATATTGAATCTACAATATTGAGCACAAATTATAGGTGGATGTCCAGAAATGATAGAGTGTGGTCAGAGATTGAGAAATATTCAATGTTCTCAGATTATGCTAACCATTCCTTCATTTGTTTATTTATTTGTCCACCCATCTATACATATGTTTATTCATGGAATACAGATTGAACATCTCATATCCAAAATTTTGAAATCTGATATGCTGCAAAATCTGAAACTTTTTGAGCATTGACCTAACACTCAAAAGAAATGCTCATTAGAGCATTTTGGACTTCAGATATTTGGATTTAGAATGCTCAACCCATATAATTCAAATATTCCAAAATCTGGAAAAAAAAATAGAATCTGAAATACTTCCGTTCCCAAGCATTGTGGATAAGGGATATTCAACCTTAGCAGGATATTCTCTTTGTCTTTCAAGGAATTTGGCTTAGTGATGTGTTTCTGAATCCTGGCTGCACATTAAAATCCCCTGGAGAGCTTTTTAAAAATACCAACAACCAGGGACCATCACAGAACAATTGAATTAGAATCCTCCCTGTGGGGACTAAGGAATTCTAATGTGCTTCCAGAGTAGTGATGACTTCAGGGCATTGATCTCTTTGCAGTAGAATTGCACATGCAAGAATTGTTGGAGGTACAGGCAGTAAGCCCTTCAACTACAGACAAACCAGCAAGTTTTGACTTGTTGTTTGTTTTTTGTTTTGTTTTTTTTCTTCCAGGAAAATAGAGTCTGTAATGAGGTGGTTGAGTTTGAGGGGATAACAAGCTGGGCCCTACACTGAACTGACATTCTTGTTGCCAGTCCTGAGTTTATCCCTGACTTATAACCTGACCTCTACCATGAACTCTAGAACTGACCTTGAGTTAAAATTCCAGCCCCAGCTCTTCCTCTGCTTTGTCTTCCCAGAGGCTCGACACAGGTGATTCCATATTATAGCTACATTTCATGGTGAAGGCCTCTACATATCTAATTATGCTGTGTCTGCTGCCCTGGTTGGGGCGAAGAATATGCGTCAGCATCTTCAGTGGTCAGCCTCAGCCTTGCCTGCCTTCTCAACACTTGATAGCCAAGAGATGGAGGCCTCCCTACCAGCAGCTCAGCCCTGCCTTGCCTCCTGGTCTGCGTGTGGCCTCTTGGGGTATATGACGTGAGTGAGTGCGTGTATGAAAATGTGAAGGTACGTGTCCAGAGAGGTCATTCATTTATTTGGTCACTTATTAAGCCCCTATTATGTACCAGGCTATATTGTAGGTAATAAAGATATAGCAGTGAACAAAGCAATCTTCTGCCATCTGGGTATTTAATTACAGGTGGGGAGGAACCAGCAACCGTGTGGACCAGTAAGTCAATTAGATTAACACCAGAGCCTGACCAGTGCCTCAAAGTGTGGTGAAGAAGATAAAATAGAACAATGGGAGAGAGAATGACTTGGGGAATGTGCTATTTTTGGTAGAATGATCAGGGAAAGTCTGCCCCAGGGAAGACTTTTAAGTAGTATGTAGATGTCACCAAAACCATAGTTGATAATCTAGGTCATCATTGTCTCATAGAACTTTCTACGATGATGGAAATGTCCTGTGTCTGCACTGCCAGGGCAGTAGCCATTAGCCATCTGCAGCTCTTGAGCACTTGAAATGTGGCTAGTGAAACTAAGAAATCAAATCTTTAATTTTATTCCATTTTAGTTAATTCAGCTGTCCATTACGGAAGTCACCAGCCCCATGCAGCTATTCGAATATGAATTAACTAAAATCACTGAGTACAATACATTTCGTTAAGTATAGTCATCCTGCTCTTCTATCAAACCTTTAATTTATTCCTTTTATCTTACTGTTATGTTGTACCCTTTAACCCACTTCTCTTCATCTTCCCCCCACCCCCTTTCTTACCTTTCCCAGTCTTTTATCTATTTTTCTACTCTCTACCTCAACGTGTTCAAATTTTTTAGCTCCCACGTATAAGTGAGAACATGCAACATTTGTCTTTCTGTGCCTGGCTTATTTCACTGAAGATAATGACCTCCCATTCCATCTATGTTGCTGTGAATGACATGATTTCATTCCTTTTTTATGGCTGAATAGTATTCTACTGTGTATATATACCACATTTTCTTTATTCATTCATCCATTGATGGGTACTTAGGTTGATTCCATACCTTTGCTTTTGTGAATAGTGCTGTGATCAACATGCAAGTACAGGTATCTTTTTGATATACTGATTTCTTCTCCTTTGTCTGGATACCCAGTAGTGGGGTTGCTGAATCAAATGGTAATTCTATTTTAGCTTTTTCAGAAATCTCCATACTATTTTCCACAGTGGTTGCACTAGTTTACACTCCTACCAACAGTGTATAAGAGTCCTTGGGAAGATTTACTATATAGGCTTTATGCATATTGGTTCACTCCATTCTCACAACAGTGGTACCAATGAAAAGTTATTATTATCATTAAAACATTCATTTTTTAGATGGAAAAACTGAGGCATAGAGAGGTTCAATAAATCATATGCGTCACACAGTTTGCAAATAGCAGAATTAGTATCTGAACCCAGGCCATTGGCACCAGAATCTGTGCACTTAACCACTTATCCTGCCTCCCCAGCGAGTGTCAGCTTTTCAAACCTCACTCCTGCCTGGTGTGGAAAATGGTACACAGAGGAACAGGACAGGAAGAAACAGACTGCTGGAGAAGTAGAGGCCATAGATGACAGTGTGTGGACTAGCCTTGTGGCAGAGGAATGATGGACTAATTGAAAGAAGGAGTTAGATTTAGAATGTGTTTTAGCAATAGGGGCACAGACAGTCTTCCTGGACATGCCAAGGGATGAGCAAGGAAAGGCAGAATCAGCGCTGGCTCCTAGGCTTGGGGTGGAGCAATTGAGTGGATGATGGTGCCCTTTCCTGAGGTTGGGAAGACTGGGGCTGGGTGAGACCTGGGCTGCTGGGAGATGAGCGGGAATGCTGCAACGAGATACATTAGGAAACCTATTAGGTATACTTCTGTGTCTCAATTTGGGCACATTTTTCTTTCTTCCTTCTTTTTTGTTCTGCCTGTCTTCTGTCTCCTTTTCTTTTCTTCTTTTCTTATTTCTTTTATGATTCAACAAATATTTATTGAGACCCACTTGATGCCAGGCTCTGTGTGAGGTGCTGGGACTATAGGTGGACAAATAGACTCTACGCAAGCAAATGAGCATATAAACAAGATAATTTCAGATAACAGTAAGTCCTGTGATGTGAACAGAATAGGCTGATGTGAAGGAGGATGATTTTAGATGGGGTGCTGGGGTGGGGGCTGCTCTCTGAGCAGGTGATGTTTGCCTCGAGACCTGAATAAGAGAAGGAGCCAATTATGGAAAGAGAAAAGGGAAGAGAGAGAGAGAGACAGAGAGAGAGAGAGAGAGAGAGAGAGAGAGAGAGAGAGTGTGTGTGTGTGTTAGAGACAGAGACAGATACAGAGAGTGATAGGGACTCTAGGGGATTGCTGTGCATGAATATCTGATAATATAAGAATCTTCATAGCACAGTATGTATGTGTGTGAATACCTAACTAGGTGTGCTCTTATTTCCTTTTCTATCTGTCATTTCCCCATCTGTTATACGATCGGATTGATTGGTTTGAAAATCTGTTTAGTATTTCATGCACCCCAAGCTGTGAAAGCCAGGGCTAAATACAGGCACAGTAGGATGCACTAATTAATTTGTGATTATATTTTACATCATTTGAAGCTAGAGCTTTTGATTCAGGGATGCAACTCTCTGAAGGAACAGTTCAAGGACAACATAGAAGGCTCTTGCCTGGGTGCTGTGCACAAGAGGTTGTCCTGCTATCCTAGCCAAAGGCAGGGAGAGGAAGCTTCAGGGCTGAATTTATTCAACAGAGAGTACATTTTCCCTTTAATACTATATCTCAATTTCAACCAAACTCTAGAGTTGGTGCATGGCGGTTTGGCAACGCACACTTGTTTTGCACAGAAACATTCACACCTGTCATGTGTATGGATGGATGCCTCCATCTTGACCAACCTATTTTACAAGTCTCCTTAGCCAGGCGTGATGAATCCCAGGAACACTTGCACCAACAAAACATCAAGTGCTTTGATCAACCAGTATCTGTCTTGCTGACCAGGTTGCTTGGATCGCAAGGAAAAAAAATGCACAAAGTATTTACAAAAAACAAAGTTCATTTTAAGGATGCACATGAGGTAGAAATTAAATGACCTCACCATCCCCACGGGTCAGAAGATGACATTTTCTGAGAATGCACAATGAAGAAATAGGTTTCCTGTGTAATAGCAACAATGAGTAACACTCGTACTGAGTGGTTAATTTCTTTGAGGCATCCTGCTGAGTGTGTCCTAAGCACTAGCCCTGTTGACCCTGATAAAACATTCTCTGAGATTGGTCTTGCTTGTGATCTCCATTTTATACGATGAGGAAACTGAGGTTCGAGGTGGTCAAGCAGGTCTTCCCAAGTCACTTAGAGGGAGGGCAGCAGAGGCAGGGTCACAAGGACTGAGAGCAAGTGCAGTCAGCTGTGACAGCTTGAGAGATAGTTACCTGGTAGGTAGACAGCAGGTAACACCTGCTCAAGAGGTTCAGGTGCTACAAATGGGCAATAAGTGATGTTCCGGAAAAGCACTTGGTGGACCTCCATCAAGAGGATATGGAAGTGTTTTAAAAAGCAAGTGGAACAAAGCAACAGGTAGTCCAGGAAAAGGCAAGACTTGAATGAAAATCTGGCAGGTTGGTAATCACCTTTATAAAGAGCAGCATCTCCATCGTTCAGAGGCTCAGAGTTGTGATGGTTCACACAGTTTGAGGGTGTAGGGAGTAGACATGCGTTAGGGTGACAGAGGCAGACTCAGCAAGAGGAAACAGGGCTTGGGTCAGCTGCAGGGTGCAGGTGAGAAGGAGGGAAGGCTGATAGTGTCCCCGAGGCAGAGATGGGCTGACACACAGCTGGGAGTGGAGCACGAGCTAGAGAGACCGGGAATGCAGGCTTCCCGAGAGGAGCCCTCTGCTATCACTGTCTGTTCAGCTGTGAGCACAAAGTACCTGTGCAGACATGCTGACACCTCCGTAATCATCATTTAATTGTTGCATCTACTCTTTGAAATGCTGAACCTGGGGAAAGAACACACAGTAAAATAGCTAATAGAAGTTGGTGTGTGAGGTGCTGCAGAGGGTTGGATGTGTAGGAATAAAGGATCAGAGAAGTACACTCCAGGTGGGATCCCCAGTCAGGGGCAGATGAAATGTGTTCCATAGTCTTGTTAATTCAAAGTTAGCAAACATGTTTGTCTTAGAACATCTGGAGCGAGACAGTCCAATCATACAAGAGAAAGGGGCAGAGGGAGAGTTGCCAGGATGGGGACACTGAAGTAGGGGTGCAGTGGTTTAGATTTGAGATCCATGCTTCCCAACCTGTGGGCTTGAGAATTATTGCAAAGGATCACCACATCCCTATAGACACCAAACAATGAGTATAAACTAAGTCAATAAAAATCTTACACACATGGCAGTCTTTCAAACATGCAAATTCAATGATGATTCAATCACAAATACATCTCAAAGGATTATTGAATTCATAGTTGCTTTCTGTCCATATGTGCTTTCTGAATCAAATGATATGAAAAAATTAAGTGCTGTCGTATGGTGGTCTATCGATGTGAAAGACGAGTGGTCACATTGAGAAAAGTCAGAAATGACAGAGAGAAACAAATTTGTGCAGCATGCGGCATGGGCCTGATGGAGTAGCCACGTTCTGCCTGGCAAGGGGGCTTCCCAAATGCTTGGGCACGTCGGAGTGGCAGGGGGAAAGAGATTTCTAGAGATTCACGTGGATATGAGTGAAAATGAAGCTGTTTGGTGCTCTAAGGCTGGGCTGTATCAGTGCCCTCTGGAGAGGTGGGTTTCTGTGCATTAGAGTCATTTACATGGGATGCATATATGAGGCAACCAGTGACGGTAACTTAGATTAAGAATCCGAGCAGGGCTATTCTCTGTCACTGACTCAACAGAGAGATTTGTTTACACTTACCATGTGCTCCGTTATACTAGCAGTGATAACAAGAGGGGTCGTTACCAATGTATTGTTTCTTGTGAATGAATATGCAATGTTATCATTCCCATTTGACAGAAGACAGAACTGAAGATCATAGACATGGAATGAGTTGCTCAAAGCAAGTGTGGTTTGGAGGTGGAGCCCTGAGACTCAACCCTCAGCCACAGGCCTCTGTCAAGACGAGAATGCACTTGGCCGGCTTCTGAGAGAGGTGACAAGGGACTCTGGAATCGAGCTGGCTTCAGCCGGTGATTCCCACTGAAACTCGTGAACCACTGTGAGTCCTGAGAGATAAGGATAGACCTCTCAAATTGCTTTTACTATTTCAGAAAATGAAAACTTCTTAAGGGCAAGATCTTACTCTTTGTTTATCTCCTAATACTGGCACAGTGAGTGTCTGGCACACTGTAGTTGCTGCATTAATGAACAAATGAATAGTCTCTCTCTCTCTCTTTCTCTTTCTGACTCTCTTCCTGCCTCCCCACTGCCCCGGCTAAAATTTGTTTCAGTATAGTGACCTTGGTTTTCTCCTTTTAAAAAATACTAATAAGCACTTGCATGTAGTTCTGATATAAAAAATAAAAATAAATAAATTTATAATTACTTGGATAAATAATGGGTTCCAAAATCCAGATCCCATGAAGGGAAACATAGGTAATATGTACAAGAGATCAACACAGAACTCCATTAAGAGCATGGAGTAAGGCTTTCAGTCCACCATGATACACTGCAATCTCCAGGGATAGTGGGACATGCTCATGACACCTACACGCTCTTCTGAGCACCAGAGAAAGTGCCACATGCCTGAATCTACCAGGCCATCTTCTCTACAGGGCCTGATCCAAGAAGATGGTTGTGGGGGCATTGTGTTATGTGTGACCAGCTCCTGACTATGGAGGGAGTAAAAACACCAATAAAGTTGTTGAAAAACTATAATGTCCTCTTGTCCTCATTTGGAAGAGTAAGAGCTCCCTGTGAAGAGCTAGGAGCCCACCTGCTACAGAAGTGGAAATGACCTGGAAAGGGTCTTTCTTGTTTCCCACTTTCATTTGTGTTTTATTGTGCTTCCGGACACAAAGTAAGAAGAAGTTGCCTCATGGGATCGGTAGTGTCCTTAACTTCTGATCCTCTAAGTTCCACCCAAAAGTGGTTCATGACACTTGTGTGTTCTCAGAAGAGAGTAACAAGCATCATTTTCCCAAATAGTCCTCTTCTTGCTAATGAACCCACAAGGGAGGTTCAATGTTGATCGCTACACAGAAAGCCAATTACAGAGACCATGAGGATTGTCAGGGAGAAACGATTTATTACAGTGGCCACATCTACTGGGAGAGGGAGGTATGGACTGTCTCAAAGCCTCTCCCTGACCAACAGTGTCAGGGGGGTTTTCTGGAGGTGAAATGGATAATGCATGAGGGGAGTGAGCATCATTACATGTTCCGGATGGAGTGCAGGGCACGCAAGTGCTGTGAGAAATCATGCTAGTACATATGTCCCATGATCAAAAAATGGCAGATAAGTCCCTCCCAGGGTAGAAATTTTAGAATTATAATGAGCTAGGGGTTAATACTGGTCATTCTTTCAGCCTTGTGTGCAGGCTCCGTGAGTCATTATGCATGGTTTGTGGTGGAGTGTCGCTTATCTTGTTGTCTGCAGACAAACAGGTGGTGTGAGGCTTTGTAGTTATTTACAAGGAGGTTCTACCATTTCTGCGAAAAAAAACTCGAAAGAGAATGTATCAATGCAACAGAAAGTCGCAAAATTCTGGTCAGTAAATCTTACTGTCCTAGGAACTACAAAGAAAAAAAAAACGACAAAAAATGTTTTCTTACTTATGGAGCCGGTTGCATTCTCAAGCTGGAGTATATTCTCATAATTCTCTCTTCCCCTTTCTGGTTGCTGGCTCTACTGATAACCCAGCACACTCGCCGCATTCATTTATAACCGTGTCTTCAGAAGTTCATCTGTGTTGTTTTTGCCTTGGCAGAATCATCAGGAAAAACATGAAGAGAATTCAGTTCTCTTTCCCATTGTGCCTGGAGAGGCAGTCAACCCTTCATCCCCAATGTCTGCAGCAAGACCTCTGGGCCCTGCAGAATTACCCATTCCAAAATGTTGACAGTGCTGATTAAGAAACTCAGGGTTAGACCTAGATCTTTGAAAGACAATGCCTTCTAAGTGGGTGTGTCCAAGGTTCTCTAAAATCTTTTTGCAGTCCATAAAATAGATAAACTGATCACCTCCCCTGCAGATAAAAATTAGCCAGATCTTGGGAATAAAGGACTGGCCACCCTCCTTGGTGATGGGGATGTGGGGTGGTGGGGGTTGTGGTGATGAATCTCCTGCCTTTTCTTCCAGATGAGTCTCCAGAGGCAAAATCAAACAGGGCAATTTCTCAATAGGTCACCATAATCCATCAGTTTTTAATACACCTTCCAGCCACATCCTGTTCCTTTTTAGTCCTCTGCACCTACTCCCAAGGCCCCAAAGTTTAGCAAATGACTCTCCTTTTCTGCCATTGGGAATATGCAGGCCATCAGGCAGGAAATTCCTAAATACTGCCTTCTCTGATCCTAACCACATCCCAACTGCTCAACCTCAAGACCTTATCAGCTTCTGCATCTGTTGTTCCCAGGAATTCTCCCCCAGATTAAGAATGTCTGTTGGACCCCCGTTTCTCCACCCAAGGTCACTGTCCTGTGTCTTCCTGCTCCCCCCAGCTTCACATCCTACCTTCTTCTCCTTTGTCATATTGAATAGTGGTGAGGAACACAGGCTCCGCTGGGGCTCACATCCCAACTTGGCCACATATGTGCTGTGTGATCTTAGATGAGGCACTTCTCTGAGCCTCACTTTATTCATTGATATCATGCGGAATCACAAGAATCTGTCTTCTCAGCCCACTTGAAAAGGGATATTGTCACTACCTTCTCAGTCAAAGACTGAGACTGTCATTAACCTTCTATTCCTAAAATCTCTGTATGTGCCTGGCACCAACTTTAAAACACAAAAATGCCCGAGACCTGGCTTTGCTGTTTTCTGCCACAATCTGGTCATGTGTCATTTAAACCTGGGATATTTTCCTCATTTTTTTCCAGTTATTTAAACTGTTTGTGTGTCTTCAAAGCTCAGTTTTTCCCTCCCCTTCTCCTCTTCCTCTGTCTTCCTCTTGTCTTTATTTCTCCTCCTTTTCCCTTCTAATCTCCCTCATCCTTTGTTTTTCCTCTTCTTCTTCCTTTCCTATCCTGTCTCACACTTTTCTGTCTCCTTCTCTTTCTCATAGGCATGTGTGGCAATGCAGTTGAGACTGGGCAGGTACGATTCTGTTTGAAAAGAGACTTCTGTCTGCAGCAGAGATACCTCATCTGAACCACAGACCACGTTACTAAATGGGATATTCAGGCTTTTCTTCCAAAGAACTTGCAGTCTACTGAAGGGCAGGCATGATGCTTGCTTTGTCAACAATAGATACCTAACATCTGCTCCATAATAAGCACCAATGCTCAACGGGATTAATGAGGAAATGAATATTAGCATAGCCTGTTCGTTGTTCGGGAGTTTGAGGTCCTAGGAGGGAAGGTCCCTGTCCTAAATTCATTCAGCAAGTTAATTGTGAAGTCAGAACTATCACTCAGGATTCCTTCTTTCTCAGCTTCAATTAAGCCCCAGGGCCATATGTATGACTGCTTTTCTTGGGTCTATTTGATAAAAATGTGGTCTCCAGATGGTTTGACTTTTCACCTTCAGGAATTTCAGGATTCATGCATATGAGTTTGAAAACCACGATGAACTTTCCAACATAACTGGACAGGGCTATGCATCCTTGGACAACGTTCACTGTCTCTCTGACTCTCAGTTTCCTCATCTCTATAAAGGGCTCAGTGATACTTGTGAAGTTTAACCAGGTAACACATGAAATCACCTCTCTCAGTGCATGGCAAGTAGCAGGTGGCTCCACTGAATTTCTGAGTGAGTTTCTTTCCTCAGTGCAGAGGAGCTGGCCCTACCCTCATGCCCTTGCTCTAACCACCATTCTCTTGGGTTCATCAGGAGGGCTCAGAAAATAATGCTAATTTATGCACCATTTGTTCCACTGGATAATATATTTGGGAAAATGTAAGGTGCCCACATACCTCCAATTCTGGCAAATCAAAGGCAAGCTCTGCTCCTGACCCTTTCAGAGAGAATGGGCACTTTATACCTCATAAGGGTTATTGCTTTCTCCCTCGCCATTCATGACGGTACCCATTTGCTTCAACTAAGGAGGCCCCAGAGAGAGAGAGCACAAATTGAATGATGTAGCTTGATCTGGCAAGAATTTCTGTGGATTCTGGACTAGATTTCTGTAACTCCCAGTGGTTAATCCTGGGTAGCTCACCTTGGCAGCACACATCATGAGTCTCATTTTAAGATGGAACTTTGCCACCTACTGGCAGAGTGACCTTGGACCAGTCAAGTAACCTTGCTGAGATTTTGTAGGTTAACTAAGCATTGTCACACTGTAACCAAGAGCCTGGTCTGTGGTGTCAGACAGACCTGGGATTGAATTCTGACTCCATCTCTTTTGGCTTTTGGCAAACTAACCAATCTCACTGGGTCTCTGTTTCCTGATCTCTAAAATGAGGGAAATTATAATTGTACCTTCTTAAAAGAGTTTTTTTAAAAAAATTTTTAACAGCTAACATATTGAGAAGCTACTATCTATGAGGCACTCTTCTAGATAGTAGCTCACTTCATACTCACAAACTCCCTATGGGAAGCTATTATTAGCACGATGCCTGCTTTGCAGAAGATGAGACAGACCCAGATGACTTCGGTTAAGTAATTTGCCCAGGATCACACGGCTATTAATAGTAGGTACATGTAGACTCAGCAGGTCTACCTAGAGTGCATGCTCTTAACTACAAGGCTGGAGAGTTCAGTGTCTGAAAGTGCTTAGAGAAATCCTCCAGCCTCAGAACTTGAACTCTCAACCAGGACACTGCAGGGATTGAGCACTCCGTCA
This sequence comes from Avahi laniger, assembly GCA_963575035.1. Lineage (NCBI taxonomy): Eukaryota > Metazoa > Chordata > Mammalia > Primates > Indriidae > Avahi > Avahi laniger. The sequence continues at coordinate 44,008 of CAUYSK010094711.1, forward strand.
ATGGTGGTGCTCACTCTAGGCAGCTGACCTGCATTCCTATAGGGCCGTGTTTAGCAAAGCCTCAGGCCTAGCCAATGGGGTGGGGGCAGGACGGGTGAGCTGGAGAGTGTCTCATAAACATTTGGGACTGTGAGAGCAGATGTGTGATCTTGCAGAGTGATTCTCGCTTCAGGACTGTGTGTTGACGCTGATGTCACGGCTGCTCTGAGCACCCGAGATACTGTTAACGGGCTGTTCCAAGCCCAGATGCAGTGTTTTCGCACCATATGGTCCGCACTGAAGTGCGTGGTCTTTCAGACTGGGACAGCAGGAAGCTCAGAAACACTGCACCCTATGTATGGAAAACCTACTTAGAGGAGCCATGTCCTCCCAAACTGCCCCAATTCTCCTGACTTGTAGGGACTATGTATTCATTTATATGTCATTTATTTATTCATCTAAAAACCAAAAATAGTTATGGGGCAGCTATGATGTGGCCTAACCCCACGTTAGGCACTGGGGTTACAAAGGTGAATAAAACATCACCTGCAGCCTCAAGGAATTGAGACTAGCCATGAAGAGTGTAGAAACAAACCATATTGTGACATTATTCTAAGCTCTGTAATGTCGGTAGTTATTAAGGACTCCGGAAGTTAAAAAAAGTTAGTGAAAATCTTTTTACCAGAATTAATTTTTTTTTTGCACACCTAGCATGTGAACTCCTTTCTTATTTGAGAGAACTCCCCAAATAGGCAAAGGGCAGACGCTATCTTATGCTAGTGGCAGTAAAGAGTGGCAATCACTCCTCTCCCTGCTCCCTGGCAGGCGGAACATGAACACATGTCATAAATGTCCAACTTGAGTTTCCCCTGGATTTCAGCTTCCTGGATCAAGGTGATTACTGAACACCTCTCCTTGGGCATGTAACAGGTATCTCATATCACAAGTCCCAAATCAGACCTGGTATCTTCCCCCATAAACCTACTCTGTTTCCCAATAAACCTACTCTGTTCCCAGCGTTCTCGGCATCAGTGAACTACGCTACCATTTAGCCACTGGCACAGGATGACTGTCTCAAAGTCATCTGTGATCCCTCTCTTTCTCTTTCACATGCACCTCACTCATTGGTAAGGACGGTCAGCCTTATTCTTAAAATCATCCCAATCTGATCACTTCTTACCATATCACACTCGCCCCCTACTTGCCGGCCCTAGCCATGTCTATCCCACTCTCCTGAAATGGGCTCTTAGCAGATTGCCTTCCTTCTACTCCTGCCACACTACTCTCTGTTCTCAGAAAAGCCACCAGAAAAAAAAGAGAATTAAGTGTAAATTATACCGTATTTTCCTATCCAGTATTCATTAATACCTTCTCATCACATGTAGAAAAAATTCCAGTATCTTTCCATGGCCTATAAGGCCCTTCATGGTCTATTCCCTGCACATGTCCCTGATCTTATTGTCTAACCTTCTTACCTTTGCTCACTCCTCTCTGGCATTACCAGTCTTCTTTCTGTTCCTTGAGCACACCATGTGTGAGAACATGAGCATGCTGAAATGTCAGATGCAGCTGAGACGAACTTACTTAAAACCTAGGCAAGAGAAGGTGAAAAGTTCCTGAAAAGGTGGAGGGAGGATAAGATCCAAAGCCCAGATAGGGGAAGGGGATGTCCTTTCCAACGGAAGAGATGCCTCCTCCCCTCTTACAGCAAGAGGGAGAACAGGATGGTGTAGAAATCGTTGCTGGATCACAGGCCCAGAAAAGAGTCCTGGGGAGGGGACAAGGGAAAGGAAATAAGGGATCCAAACTCACCACAGCAGAAGCCTTAGCAGTGTCTAGACGTAGGAAGGAAGTTAATGGCTTGCCATTCACCCATCTGTTCATCCAACAGTATTTACTGAGCACCTGCTACTTGCCAGGACCTGATGTTAGGCGTCGATACTGGTATTGAATTAATTTTTGCTCAGCCACTGAACTTAGAAACAAAAGAAACACTCAGTGAGACCTTGGAACATATCTTTAGGTTCCAAGCCCATTTCCTTCTCTGTAAAACTGGAATAATAATGATACCTGCTCTGTTGATTAAAATAGTTCATTATGTGATGCTATAAAGAGCTCAACATTTGTCATCTGTGCAGGCTACACAGGTAGCTTAGTAGAGGAAGGGACTCTGTCTGTTGTGTCCGTTGTTACATTACTGCTAAGTGATCATTTATGGAATGAATGAGTAAATGAATACGACTGATTCAGAATCTATTTTAGAGAGGGAGAATTGCTACTTTGTAGATTTTGAGCAGATACTGGATATCTTTTTACTGGCAAAATAACCCTGGTAACTGAGGCCACAATGGTTGAGGTAGACTTACCATTTTTACCCCAAATGTAGGAAGTCTCTTAAATGATATGCTTTTAACACCCATCTGTAACAGGATGGGCTCCTCTGCTCCCCTCCACCTTCTACAGAGCCTTTTCTAACACTCCTCCCTCCCAATTCCTTTCTGCACTGAGCACTGAACTAGGCACTCACTTACTCTCCTGTATCCACCGGCTTAGGGGTTGAGTGCCATTTCATCCCAGACACTTCAGATACAAGACTCAAGATCCACCAAGATCCTGACAGGTTATCAGTTAGCTAAAGGAGATGAATTTGAGTGGGGCTCAATGTAAAGACAGGCTCTGAGGTCTAAGGAGTGAAAGGCAAAAAATGGGTGAAGAGAAAAGTTAAGCAGCTGCTCCTGTGCTAAAGAAAAATATGACATAAGCACCCACAAAAAAATACATCTGAAGGACTAAAATTTGAAAAAGGCCATGTAAAAATAGCTATTTTCAGGTGTGGTTTTTTTTGGCATCAACATTTATTTAATATTTTTATAATGTGATATGAGTTTCATCATTAAATAAAGGAATATATCTGTCCAACTGAAATAAAAATAGAACATCAGTATGTTTCCTGTACTTGGGCTGAACTAATGATAGCTCCATCGTTGGTCACCAGCCTCCAGATCAGGAAGTGCAATTGACGATATTGGCTTGAATCAGAATATACTTTTTCTAGATCAGTCCCTTAGTTCCCATGTTGTTTAGCCTCTTCCATTCGGTCAAATGTAAGTATTAATATTTTTTCTGGGCCCTTTTCTAAGAATTACTGGAAGAATGAGCTTGGCTCTTGGGCAGCTGACTGAAGTTGAAAAACGTTGGCGTTACTTGGGCACTATTCTAAGTGATTTACCTACCTTATCACATTTAATCTTTGTTAAACGCCTGTGAGAGATGGACTCTTATTAACCTCATGTTTTAGAAGAGAAATTAAGTCTCAGAACGGTTTTAGTAACTCATCACAGTGATGCGGGAATCACGACTCTTAACTCAGGCAAATCCTTAGCCCCTCCCCTGAAAATTAGACAAATTGATTTGGCAAGGGCCAAATGAGGCATGCACACATCAAGACATTCAAAATGCTTTGGAGAATATGTCACTCCAAAATGAGCACAATTATTTATGGCCAGGGCTATTGCTGGGATCTGAAAACACCACACTGCCCAGCCGTTATACTCTAACAATGTCCAGCTCTGTGTGAATTTCTCCATGAGGCAAATTCCTCTTGCCTAATAAAAGTGCTTGCTGAGAAAGCTCAAAACCCAGTTGCAATTAATTATTGACAGAGCATGTGAATTAGAGATAAAAGAAAAGTCATTCTTGCTCCACACACGCGATAGTAAATAAATTTAATTATGGTAGGAGAAGCTAAGGGATCTTCGTCTATATTAAGTTTTATTAGCTGAGACATTTAAAAGCATGTCATCATAACAAAGAGGTCTTGTGTAATCCTAAATGTACCACTTTGGTGCAAGACTCGGGAGTGAATAGACTTAATGGAGCACATGGTGGCAGATGGTCTGCTGTACCGACAGGTATTGAACAGGTTTATCATCAATTAACTTTAGTCTACATATGCCTATAGCAAATTGACTGTATAATAGGATCCTAAGCCCCATTTTATCACTGAGAGGCCTGCCATGTTGGGATGATGGGGAGAATGGTATCAAACTCCTTTAATATCTTGGAACTCCCAGATAAGCTCAGGCCACTCAGAAAGCAAACACGAATGGGAGGGGTCGGTGTGGAGTAGCAACCTTGGCGAGAGAACCAAGAGCTGTGGGCCGTGGTGTGGGATCTATCAGTGGCTCACTGGGCAACCTCAGGAGCAAAGAAAGAACAAAATCCCATATATTGAACCAGGCCTATCTAGATGCTTTCACTCTGTAAGTCATTTTATTCTCAACTGAACTTGAGAGGTAGGTTTTGGAATTTTACAAATGAGGACAGTAAGGCTCAGAGTGTGATTCAGTTTGCTGAGGTCACAAAGCCTGTTGGAGTCCCACGGCCATTCCCTGTCCCTGACCTGCTGTTTTCTCATTTGCACACTAATGCCTCTGGAGTCAAGGGTCCGCAGACTTTTTCTTAAAGGACCAACTAGTAAATATGTTAGGCTTTGTGGGCCACAGGATCTCGTGGCACGTACTCAGCTCTGCTGTTATAGTGCAAAAACAGCCAGAGATGATGTGTAAATGAACGAGTGTGGCTATGTTCCAATGAAAGCTTATTTATGAACATTGAAATCTGAATTCCATGTAATTTTCCATGCATCAAAAGATGTTATTATTATTTTGGTTTTTCTTCAACCATTTAAAGTTCACGAATCATTCTTAGCCGTGGGATCATGCAAAAAACAGGAGGTGGGTGGTCGTTTGCCGACCCGGGACTAGATAATCTTTGAGGTCTTGTTGACTGAGCTCGAACAGTTTCTGAAAGCCTCTGCAACAGTAATAATATCCTTAATTTATTAAGCTCTTACAACATGCTGGATTCTGTGCTAAATGCTTTTCAAGCATTATCTCCCTTAATCCTTATGCTACGGTGTGAAGTCAGTGCTGTGATTATCTCCATTTCAGAGATTATAAAACTAATACATAGAGAAATTAAGGGTGTATCTAGGTTAATCATAACCGGTAAGAGGTAGAACAGCAATTTAAACCGTGGAGTATAAGGTTGCCAGAAAGAATGTGCCTTATGCTGCCTTTTCTGATAGCACACAGTCAAGACTATCATGGGACATATATTAATAGGTAAAAAGAACTTGCACATTTTTTTTATTTCATTTGGTGACTCCTCACTAGGTTATTTATGTCACACATTTTATGCAAAGAAGTCATACTATGTCCAAACAGGAATAACCATTCTCTTCCCCTTCGTTCATCTTTCAGGAATGTGATGCCCAAGACTCTGGATGGACAAATCACCATGGAGAAGACTCCGAGTTACTTTGTGACAAATGAGGCCCCCAAGCGCATCCACTCCATGGCCAAGGACATCAAACTGATCGTGGTGGTGAGAAACCCTGTGACCAGGGCCATCTCCGATTACACCCAGACACTGTCCAAGAAACCCGAGATCCCCACCTTCGAGGTGCTGGCCTTCAAAAACCGGACCCTAGGGCTGATTGACGCCTCCTGGAGCGCCATTCGAATAGGGATCTACGCTCTGCACCTGGAAAACTGGCTCCAGTATTTCCCCCTCTCTCAGATTCTCTTCGTCAGTGGCGAGCGACTCATAGTGGACCCTGCCGGGGAAATGGCCAAAGTACAGGATTTTCTAGGCCTCAAGCGTGTTGTGACTGAGAAACATTTCTATTTCAACAAAACCAAGGGGTTCCCTTGCCTAAAGAAGCCAGAAGACAGCAGTGCCCCCAGGTGCTTGGGCAAGAGCAAAGGTCGGACTCATCCCCGCATTGACCCTGACGTCATCCACAGACTGCGGAAATTCTACAAACCCTTCAACATGATGTTTTACCAAATGACTGGTCAAGACTTCCAGTGGGAACAGGAAGAGGGTGACAAATGAGGCTAGAAATGTGAAGGGAAGGCTAGTGAATAGCTAAGGAGGCTCCTTCCCTGAGTCCTGAATACCCCAGTTTCTGCAGCTTCACTTGCCAGAGTGTCAAGCACATCTCCTCCTTCATCCGGCCAGGGCTGCCTCCCGTGCCATTGGCTTAGGCAAAGGGTGGATCCCACGGCATCCCATGGAAGCACCAGGCCTGCCTGGGAAGCAGCACCTGGTTGACCAGATGGCCACCATCTTATCTTCTGCTAGTTAATAGAATCTGAAGACAGAATAAATAGCTGCCAATGTCAGAGACAGTGCTATGAATGTTTGAGTAACCAAAAGAAAGAGAGGTCTACTTTATGGGGTTCTCACTTTAGGTTGGGAAGCCAGGGTTCTAGCCCTGTACCTGGCACAGGCACCTGCTGTCTAAACCTCCAGAATGCACTTTGTGGTTCAGTGCCCTAGGACTCCTAGGGAACAAGGTCCTCCTTCTAAGATGTTTCTGGCCTTCTCTTTAAAGCCCTCATCCCATGACCTTTGGACTTCCTCCTTCCCCACGTCATGAAGGCAGAGGCATGCACGTTCTTCACCAAAAAAAGCTGACACCCCCGGAAGCCTTCTTTCTAAAAGCCCCTCTAAGGAGGGTTGGGTCTCTCTCTTCATGAGTAGCCCTGATTATGGAGAAGCTTGGCATATGCCCTTGCGTCAGAGTCAGGCCCACACGGCTATGCACAGAGCAGTGTAGTTGTGGCAGAGTTCAGAGCCCTGAGGTTGGCGAAAGTGAATGGCCATATCTGGGAGTGAATGAAGAAACCCAGTCCTCTTGGTGGGAGTTCTCCTTACCTGAACACCCTCTTCACCAAGCACCAGGGTTCTGAGACATGCTTTTGGGGTGGGCTTTGTCCCCTAGGATCCCCAGAATGGCAAAGACCAGAGTTGGCATGCCTCTGATCATGAATAACCCTTAGCAATGCCACGGAGAGGGGAGCTGTTGCCGTCCTTCTGTTTGCACCCCCCACATCCCCTCAGGGTCATCTCATGCTTCATTTTCTCTACACAGAGATGGCAGATGCTGGGCAGCGGTGAGAGGGCTGACTCCATTTGTCAGATCCTCTTTATGGGGGGTGGGAGAGAGCAAGGGCTGTCTACAAATGCCCCAATCAAGGACTGCCGAATAAAGCGTCTCTTCCCATTAGTTTGATTCGATTAAAATGTACCATTTGACATAAAGCACTTGTTCGCAGATCTCCAAAACCAGGAATTGTTCTAGTAAAATTGGAAATTTGTATGAGTGGGGGGAGTTAAATCTGTTCAGCTGTTATTAAACTGTCATTTCTCCCGCTAAATGAAAACTGTGTTGTTATAAAGCTTAATGCAACCTGATCAATGGGTTTCGATGGTGTGTTTGTGCTGGGCACCTCCACCCACACGCCACCCTGGGACGGCCAGAAAGGCCCAGATTCCAGAGTCTTGGGTGGGTTCTGTCTGCAGGGCAGGATGATTCTTGCAATAGTACAAAGAAAGTGGCTCCTGAAAGGGGTACAGCTTGTTCTATCTTAACCAATCAGGCAAGGAATGGGCTGACATGCCAGATTCAGAAGCAGCCTTACAAATATTTTTTTCTAGATAAGAAAGTGGTTATTGAACTGAAAGCAACAGATATATCTGCAGTATCAAAGTAAAAAATATATATATATATAGATCAAAATATGCACACGCACACATTGGAAGGAAGAAAATGCATGCTTATTCAGAAGGGTGAACTGTGGGACTGGCTGATGTGAGGCCCTGTTTTGTAAGTACAAGAAGAAGTGAGTTTCAGCCTCAGCTACACGTCAGAGTCAGTTGTGGAGTTTGTTCAAGGTACAGCTTCCCGAGCTCCATTTCAGACCTGTTAATGAATCAGAAACACCAAGGTGGGGCTCAGGTGTCTATCCTTTCAAAAATATTCTATGGAAGCTAAAACTTAGAACCACAGGAGCGAAGTCTTACCTGTGTATTTCTTTGCCTCCTCTTCCTCCCTCCCACCTGTTTTTATACTTTGGTGGGAATTATTCCCAAGGGAAGTGGCCCCCAGGGTTGTATGGCTTCCATGCAGGAACATATTCTCCTTTGGAGCAATGACAGGTAGGTAAGGGGTGACCTCATAACTTAGTCAACGGAGTATCTGGTATTAAGAAGGCTTTAATGAATTTAATCTACTGGCTAAGAATGACCATGACACTAGCCCACTCTCATCTCTATCATTCTGGATAGACACACATTCATTCAGCCCCCCAATAACACCTACCCTCCATTGTCCATTCCCTGGCTATCTACCTGTCCCCATAAACCCAGAACATCAAGACCTGCTTCCAAAGAAAGCTATTAAGTGGGTGTCCTCACATAAATATGTCACATAAATTTGACAAGCAAATCCATTTTTAATATGGTCGGCCAATGGTGAATAAACCATTTCCTCTAAGAAATAAACGTGGGGACCCTCCCCCTTAAATTATTTATATACCCTTGCATATAACAGTAGACTAAAATCCCCTGGAGAAAGAGGGCAGAGGCCTAGCTAAGCCTTGGGATCTTGAGGATATTTGTATTAAAGAATCTGTTTGGGGATATACTTGAAAGCTCGTGGTTCTGAAAAGAAATGAAAATTTCACATGTTTAAGGTCTATTTTCTGCAGCGTCTGCTCTGGCTTGATCCTTGTCACTCTGGGAGGGAGTCACTAAGCCATGTCCCCTTCTTCAATAGGGAGACTTGACAAAGGAATTATTTTCTATCCAGAAACACTAAGTCAACTTGCTCAAATAGAGCTGAGTTAATAATACCTGCACCCTCTTTGAACGTGAGCATTGCAACTCACAGGAGATTGAATTTTGTATTTGATTTCAATTAGCAAAACGTAAATTATATTTAATTTTCTATCCCCCTCCCTCCCCTGGAATGGATGATTCGTGGCTCTGGAAAAGCTGCCTTGTGTGGTTCAGGGATGTGAACAGGAGAATGCATCCTTCCACTAGAGCAGGTATCAATGCCCCCACATTCCTCTCTCATGGCCAGTATCATTCTGTACCTGAAAGGCACAACAGCCTGGATGTTGCCACTTAGACCTCCCAGCTCAAAACACAACAGCAGTAATAACAAAAACATTCAGCAGCCCTGTTTACCTGTAGACGGTATATAGAAACCGTGACTCCAGAGTAGTAAAGCGGTGGCCATTCACGGGGATTCCCTGCAACCTGCAGGAGCTCCTCAGATCAAATTCTAAGTCCAGAAGAGTGTGACCTGCTCAGTCCCTTTGTGCTAGAAGTCCCCAGTCTGAGCTGCACTTTAAGACCTTAACTCTGGGTTCTCCCAGTTTCTTATCTTTCCCATCTCGTCCCACTTGCCTCCCTCATTATTTTCCCAAGAAAGCTTCACTGCCTCACTACCGTCAGAAGAGAGGCAGCTGGGCCTTATCCTTGCCTCTGTCTGTGTCTTGGACAAGTAGACGTACCAGTGTGAACCCAGCTCTCATATCTCCTACATGAGCATATTTAATCCCTACTGGCCTGCAAGCTAGAGTTGCTGACATGACCAAAATGAGTTCACAGATGGGAGGGTACTGGAAAAGGATGATGGTGCTGATGGTGATGAAGATGAGGATGGTGATGATAGTGGTCATGAGGATAATTATGAAGAAGATTAAGAAGGAGGAAGCAGAGAAGGATAGAGGTGGTTTCTGATACCCCTTCCAGAACAAAATATGCCTTTATAATGTTCCAAGGGGGTATCTGCAGGTGAGATAACTATTTTATTCAGAGTGAACAATTATGAGAGTGCTAAAAGAAAGTGAGACACTCCTGATTTGCTTAAGGCCAAGGCTGGAAGAAAAGTTCTCTATAAATAGCACTGAACTGGCTGAATTTGAGGCCTTCAAATGCAAGACCCTCCTACCCAGGGGCAGGGCCCTCGTCCACCCCGTGCATAGGCAAGTTCTCCTCACTCTGGCCTTTCCCTTGCACCACACTCAAGGTGCTTTTAGATATATTAATAACAAGCCTTCAAGATTCATTCGCACAGCACCAAACAGATCCTCTTGAGATAAAAGTGAGAGTGAAGTCTTCAAACATGGATTCAGTGTCTGACGCTCTGACTCCTAACTAAAAGTTGACATGGAAGACAGAGGTGACTGAGAACCAGGGCACGTGCCTGGGAGCAGCTCTCCTACGTTTCCAGAGATAAGTCAAAGTTGGGGGAATCTCCATAGGTTCTTTTTGTAACAAATTGGGGTTGGGAGAGATGAGTTCATATGTTTCCCAGTTTCTTGAAGGGATGAAGATTTGTCATTTTCAGACATAAAAGATACATGAACCCATTTAAAAATTGTGAAATATCTGCTATGACAAGGTAATGATAGTACATTATCTGTCATCAAAGCAGGAAATAAAGGCCCAAAAAATGTATCTCCACTGATGGAAGATAAACAGGAACCTCTACTGCCCTAGATAAAGGGAAACAACTCTGCTCTAGTATCAGTCACGTTTCATTCAGTCTCTTACTCTCACACATCTACGCCTGTGTCTGTAGAGTGACCAAGAGGCACTTAAAGGCGAGATGGAAAGAGCAAAGCTGACTTGGCCTTCACAGGCCCCCCAGCCTAATGCTATGGCAAAGGATTTAGCATTTGCACTGTTGTGAGAGGACGTGCAGAGGGTGCACGGGAAACGGGGCGGGGTGCGGGGAGGTGACGTCAGGGATAACCAACCCGGGGAAAGGAAAGACCACCAAGTACTTGTGGCATTAAAGACCACACTCAGCAGTGTTTCACTTCATCCCAAATCATAAGCTATTTCTTCGCTCCAGTGTTGGGCTAAAGCAGAGAGTTGGTAGATGCTAACAAAATAAAAGACAAAAAATAGAAGATTGGGTAATTAAGAAGGCTATGAGACCGAGATTTGGGGGGAAAAAAGAGAAGAGTGCATAAGGGACATTGTCATTAAGAAAAATATTTTCCCAAAAGGGAAGATGCTATCTCCTTTCTTTAAGTGACCGTAGCCAAACCATTAATAGGCAACATAAATCCTTCCAGAGACCTTCCATCACCTATGGTTTCCGTGGCACTGTCTGAGACCAAAGTCAAAGGATGACCTTCTTTCCTTTGTGGTCAAATACCAATTGACTCATGTATCAAGAAAGAAACACCAAACCAATAGAAATTCGCCTTTTCTGAAAATGTGTTGAAATCCACAATAGTGAAAATTAAAACACACATCTTCACACATCTTTATTAGATTAGAATATTATGTAGACTTGTTCTTTAGATCAGGGATGATCAATAAATCTTACCACTGTATTTTAATGATGGGGACTGTGGGGTTTGGGAATTTAACAGAGTTTCCCAAACTTCCAGAGCAATGTAGTGACTGCAGTAAAACCGGAGCGCAGGTGGCTGCACCAGGAACAGTAGGAGAGGAAGCATCAGTACAAGCTGCCCTAATAAGAGAGTAAACATGATTTGAAAGGATATTTTCATCATCTTTTTTCTAGGCTCAGAAAAGTTTAGTTTGAATAACTCTGATCCCATCTAATCATTCTGGACCACTTGGAAAAGAATTCTCTTGAAATAGGAGAACTGATATTGAGCTTTCGTTATAGAGAGGAGGGACTGGTTGGGAAGTCATCCCTGCACTGTGAGTAGACTGGAGTTAGAACATTTTTCATATTTGAGGATCAGAAAGATCTTCAACACAGCTTCTCTCTGGCTCTGAGGGAAGCCAGAGCACCCTGTTTTTGTAATAATTGTGGGGAATAAGTAAGATCCATGCGGGACATGGATCTCTTTTGGGTTAACACGTCTCCTTCTGGCCAGTCTCAAGCATTAAGGACCTAGTCCCTGGTTTCTTTTCCAAGAGAAAATAAAGATTTACATTCAAATTGAAACTGAGAGCAATAGAGACTTCTCTCCTTAGTCACCTGGCCCCAGGAAATGCTTCCTGGCAAGTTTTCTAAATGGATCCTTCCTGGTATAGTTTATCTCCCCATTTAAGTTCTTATTCTTCACTCGTATTTGCAGCACCCACATATCACCTGATCTCTACTGAGAAAGCCTCCCCTTACAAAGATGCCAGTCATCTGTCCCATGTGCCTCAGGAACCCGGATCCTGTAGCATTTTTCCAGTGCAAGCTATTCTGAGAAAAAAAGGCAGTGGAAACCCAGAAAGGCACTTCGGGGTTGCACTGAGCACTATAAAAGTTGATGCAAGAATTCAGGTGCAGGCCAGCCGTGGGGCTGAGAAATTTGGTGCATAGAACCCTCAGTGTCACACGTCTTCATTTTATAGATGCAAAATGAGAAAGTACCTGTCTTGCCTAAGGTAACAGAAGAGCTGGGCTTCCAACTGGATCTACTGACTTCTAACCCAAGGCACTTCCCACTACCCTTATATCAGAGAGTCAGGAGATAAGCCAAGGGTATTTAAAGGTGGCTTTGCCTAACAGATTGGTCTCAGAAATGACATGTTTCTGTGAATGCTCAGAGGGTGGCTTTTTCAGGAGGCGAGGGGTGAGTTTATGCTTGAGTCTGAAAGGGCCCCAGGCTTGCATAGTCGGAGTACAGTCCAACTTTTTCTAATAATCTTCCTAAAGTCAGAGGGGGCTGATGAGACACTTAACTATGCTGGGCTGAGAGTGTTTCAGAGTTCCGCTAAGAGCACACCTTCGGATGAACCTGCACTTGTGTGTACGTTTGACAAGTGCACACACCTTTCCACTGCCCTTTGTCAGTTCTACATTCAATCTGTCAACCAGGACTGGAGAAGTAGCTTTGAATGAGGAGCAAGACGATGTTCTAAGGAAGCCATGGGCAATCATCTCTATCCAGAATCAACTAAATTAGACACAGGAGGAGGTTTTAGGCAGTGACAATTGTTAAACCAAACCAGGTAGCCATGAAATCTCCATCATTTATTCCATTCCTTCGCTTATTTGGCAAGCATTTATGTATCATCACTGTTCTAGGTGCTAGAGAAAGGTTGTGAATGAGAAATTCCATTCACCATCCTTGTGAAACTTTAGTAGGAGAAAGATGCCCATCTGTTCACGAAAGTATGAGAGCTGTCCAGCCAGTAAGCAAGAACGGATGGGATGGTTTCCCAGGGGGCACAGGGCTCTGGAATTCGATTATTAAAGGTATCATGGGCTATAGAAGACATTGGATATCTCCTTACTTTATATCTCAACTGGAGAGAAGAGTTATTAAGATTTTTGAAAATTTCTAGCTAACTTTTGTTGTTGTTTTTTCCACACCTCCCTACCTGGAAGAAGCACAAGATATCCTGAAACAAAAGGGAACAAGATGAGCTAGAATTACAGGATTAGACTAAAACCGGGTTGGGAAAATGACAAATTGTGGTTCTTGAATGGTTAAGAGTCCATGTTCTGCTTGATTCTACAGTGGGTCCACAGGGGCACAGTGAGATGACTACACAGCAACCGTCACGTGGCTTTGTGACGGATGGAAGGACATGTTCTTCTTTCCCCTCAAAATTTCAGGGAGCCCCAATTCCCTTGGCAGGTCTACCTCTGCTGCCCCTTTGCTTACAGCTCAATTATACCTGTGTGTCTGTAACAAAGGAAGTCTCCCTCTTGAATGTCTTTAGGGGCTGAGTTTTTGTCACCAGTTTGTTTCTAAGATCATAGAACAGCCTTGGGACAATCAAAAATCTACAATAAATGCTAAAAAAAAAAAAAAAAGGAAGTGGCGTATGTTCTTTCTGATAACTCATGGAAGAAAGCACTATTTATCAACCACTTTGGTTCCTTCTCTCCCCAGAGAAAAGAGCAAGAAGTGTTTGAGATGATGGCTACAGATTCCACCGTGACTTTGCCGATCAAAGGCAAGACTTTCTGATTGAGCAGGAGATAGTCTTTTTTTCTGTCATTTAGGGAAGAAAACATTTCTTAGTTTTTATCCCAGTGGAAGTGCCTGTAAAAGGTGCCAGGGGAGAGGACTTGCTTCTGGCGATGCGTGGGGAGAGGGCTTTGGAAATAAGGGCTTTCATTACCCTTTGCATTCCGCCGAGAGGAAAGAAAAAGCCAGAAATAAAATGGGAACTGTTTATGCCACAGGAACCAGGCCGAGGACAGAGTCTAAATCATAGACTCACAGACCAGTCCCCCAAGCCAGGATGAATCCCAACGTCCATTTATTCTGCTCCGGTGCTCATAGCAGAGAATACAGATTGAGGTCTCTATAAATTTCTGGTTTCTAACCTCAGCGAGGCCCTCAGTTGTGCGATTCATTCCTTTTATTGGTCCCCAAGTAGCTCTTTTTCCCAGGCTTCTTATATTTGTTTCAGAGACTTCCTCCCTTTTTCCAAGCTCTCTGTCTGTGCTCACGCACCCTCCCTCTTGCTCCCTCGGCCATGGGAGCTGGCTTCATAAAGTCCCCCTCGTGGGACTTGGGTCCCCTCATCCGTCAAATAGAGACTGTGTCGGTGCCACAGGACACGGGAGGACTAAGATGACATGTGTATGGAGCTGAAAAGAGAGAGTGATGAAAAGAAATAGCTCAGTGGGCTTGCTATTACTATCATTATTAATTTAAAAAAATTGCTAGCTATGGCATGAACCCTTAATGCTCACCCATAGCTCAGCATTTCCTACTTTTGCATTGGGGCCCTCATTAGTAACCTCCAGGTATCGTGTACTTTATTCATTTACCTCCCTTTCCACTTGGTCTTTGTAGTTAACATTATTCCAGAGCAGATCATCCTGTCTTTAATTGAAGGAAAACAACACAAAAATGTTCTGCAGCACATCCCTCTGTCATAGCTAAAGTCTTTAAAGGTAGATCCCACCCTCTCTCAACTCTCAATTACTTTCCTCTTCTCATTCCTCTGCCTCCTGGTGCCTGCTCCCATGTGTCTAAGGAAACTCTTAATAAGGTCATTAGTGATGTCTTAATTGCCTAATATAGAACCCACTTTCAGGCCTCATCTACTTGACCTATCTTTGGTGTTTGACACTGTTGGCCACCCCCTTGCTCCAGGGAGTACTCCTGCTTCCTCCCTCATAGCAGTCCTCTCTCTGATACCTCTCCCAGCTCTGTTCTCATCCTATCTCTCCTTTACAGACTCCTCCTCTTTTTTCTGTCTTAATTTAACCATGGAGGTTGCTATCTTTGGTCCAGTTCTCATTATGTGGATGTCCTGGATGGTCTCATCCACTACCATGGCTCAAAGGACAAGCCATAAGCTAATTCCCAGACCTATATTGATAGTGGCCATAATTCCTATAAGGGTTGTTGTTAATAGCCCATCCAGCAGTTATCTGCTCCCCTTCCCCTTATTAACAGAGCCCTGGTTTTGTTTTGGGAAGGGGTGCCAACGTGAGCGGGTAAAGCGAATCTCTTCCCTAACTCCAAGAAATGAATCATCTGAGCAAGTCATGTGATCTACTAGTAGCCAGTAGACTGTGAGCAGTGGTCAGCTCAGCGCTTCTGAGAAATATAATCTTTAAAGATAAAAATAAGACTGACCAATGATAAAAGGAAAGGAATCCATTTTTTCTACTTTTGGATGCTGTGGTGAGAGAATGACAGATTTCGAGCTGTGACAGCCTCTTGTGACCATGAAGGCAAATGTGACTGACACCAAGGAGGTCCGAGCAGGACTGATGACAAAAGCCTGGGTCTTTCCTGGCCTTTATCTACTGGATCATAACAGCCACGTAATTGCCTACCTCCAAGCTTTTTGTCAAGTGAGAAAAGAAACATCTTTATTGCTTGAGACACTTAAAATTGTGAATAATTTTTTTCGCATATGAAAACATCCTAAACTACAAGTCCCTGGGAGTCCACAGGACAGGAAAGAGAATGCATGGACAACAGACCTCAGTATCTGGGGAAATCACTATGATCTCATGGTGTTAATGTCAGCATAGGGTAAGGCAGGGGTGTATGAAACCTGCATTAAAGAAGCAGCACTGGCCTCAGACTTATGTGGACTCCACCCCGTTTTTCACATTACAATACATTTTCCTGTCCCCTCCCAATTCTATGCCTGTATCATATAAAATGTCACGTCTCTCAACACGTGTTCAGATTCAGCATCTTTTCTGTGCCACCGTGGTAATGAAAGTTACAGATCTCTCAGAGACTTCTCATATTGGGGGAACTAACATATCATATCAAACCTATAGATGATCTTCCAAAGTACAGGATTAATACATTGAAAATCCCAAGTTACACAAATCCCATTAAATACCAGACTACGAACATCCCCTATTAAGGTCAGCAACCCCCAAAGACTCTATCTGAAGGACAAATACCCCAAGACTAGTAATAATATTTCTTGAATAATCACATGTTCATGCTACTCAGCCCATCATGGGCATCCATATGGTTGATCACTCATTTATTCCTGCCTCACCTGGCTTCCCAATGATACCTCCCCTCCATATTTTCTGTCTACACCACTAGCTACTCTTGGACCTTGCATGGTGGCTGCTCCTTATTTCCAGGGCTCAATCCTTCTTTGTGCATTCACTCTAGGTAACCTCATACATTCTCAAGGTTTCAAACACTGTCTCCATGCTGGTGACCCCCAATCTCACATGTGTAGCCCAGATCTCTCCCCTGAACTCTAGATTCTTATATCAAAGCACCCTTGACTTGTCCATTGGAGGGTATAGTAGGTGTCTCAATCTTAATGCATCCAAATCAAATTCCAGATGTTCTAACCCATCCAAACCTATTCTTCCCAATGTGTCTTCATCTCAGTAAACACCTACTCTGTCTTTCCAAGCCTGAAAACTATATTCATTCTTGCTCCTCTGTTTCTCTTCTACTCTGCATATAATTTAAAAGAAAATATGTCCAGAATCCAGTGACTTCTCATCACTCCCACTGAGCACTGTCAGATTTTGCAAATAATTGCACAGGACATACTTAAGCTAAACATTTTCATGTCTCTCACTTGGTCTTCTGAGGTCTCCCCACAGTGGTCTACTTTCTACCAGTTTAGTCTCTTTCTTATTTATAATCCATTCTGCGTCTGGGGCCATGTTAACTGACAAGGGACACTGATTATGTCATCCCCTTCCTAATAAACTATCAGTGACTCCTGTATTAGTCAGTCACTTCTTTAACTGGAAGTGACAGGCAGCACAACTCGAAGAAGATACAAGAATAAAGGGAATAGGGCTCATGTAACAGATTTCCGAAGGTCTGCTGGCTTTAGGTATAATTTATACCTGATAATTTAATGATAACAGTAAATTTGCTCTTTTTCGATTCCCTCCTTTTAAGCTCCTCTGTCTTTCAGTATTTTTCCTCTGCTGATCTTTTTTATTTTGATTTCATTCTTAGAGTTTTTTTCACATGATATTATGAGGGCTGCTTGCAGTACAGCCTATATCACTGGTAACAATTCCAGAGGAAAAGTATTTTCCTAAGAGCTCCATCAAAAATGGATCATGTGGCCCCTCAGAAACCAATCTCTGTGGCTGAGGATTGACAGCACTCTCATAGCCGGGCTTGGGCGGCGCTTGGGAGCTGGGTAGAGCCAGCCCCTACGCTTATGACTTGAGAAGCGTAATTATTGAATAGGGCCGAATGATTCCAAAAGGAGATGCTGGGAAAAACAATACAATGTTTTTCATGGTTCCTTCTTGCCTGCATGATAGATTCCAAATGCCTCAGCTTAGCACATAAGGATTTTCAGTCTGTCCCCAAACCATCCCTCCGCCTCCTCTCTGGCAACTGCTCCCCACTCAGTGCTCCTGCCACGCTGATTTCTCATCATCCTCTGCACAGTTTCTGCTGCACCTTGTACTTGTCCTTCCCACACCAGTCCTTTTTTTTCCTGCAAGATATTATTCATGCTTCATGCTTAAAGACCTGACCAAAATGCACCTTCAATGATGCCCCAGCTGAATCAGTTGTTCCATCCTCTGGATTTTAAGTGCTACAATGGTACCTAAATCCCATCAGTTTGTAGAGCTTTGTCTTTAAGGTGGTGTTTCTTGAGCACTTACAAAGTGTCAGGTGCTGTTCCCTCTACCTGGCATGCTCCTTTGCCAGGTATCCCCACGGCTCCTCGCCTCACTCTGTCGGGTCCCTGCTCAGATGTCCCCGTCTCAGAAAGGCCTTTCCTGATCACCCCATTTAACATCAGAACACTTCTTCCCCAGGGCTGTGTTCCATTAGCCTGGAGTATTTTTGTTTGTAGCACTTCTCAGTCCCTGTTGTTATAACACAGCGTACACCACCTTTATGTGTTCAATTCCTTGCTATCTGTCTCCTCCATGACAATATAAGCCCGAGGAGGCCAGGCACCTGCTGGCTCTTGTATGGCACTCTGTCCCAAGCTCCTGGAACAGTGCTGGACCTAAAGCAAGCACTCAGTAAATATTTACCAAGCAAATGAAGAAATATCAAGCAATACATAGATTATTTTACTTGATTTTACCCAATAACTCTACAAGATAGGCTCTAATATCATCCCATTTTATAGATGAGGAAACTGAGGCCCAGGGGAGTTGTGAGTTCACCTTAAAGTCACATACTAATAAGTGGCAGAGTCAAGAGACTCCAGTGCAGTGTCTAGTTGAGCATCTCTCCCTTCGGGGCATCTCTGTGCTTCACCAGGCGAGCACAGACAGGATTTTATATTCTTCTCAAGTACATTGTGGGACATTTGCCTGGGATAGTAGTGAGCCATTCTCCGTCACCATGGAAGGAAAGATTTACTGAGTTATTGCTGGACTGACACAGATGAGCTATGATACTGACTTAACTTTACAACCCACAGGTTATAAATTGTTTTTCTATCCAGGATGTCACTTGACTCTGATTTAGGTTATGAACCCCTCTCTGCAGATAAAGAAACAAAAAAGAGAGAGTCATCTGTCCTGAAGGAAGTTTACCGACTCTGTCCAGTTTCCTTCTGCCTACCTGTCTCCCAGGTAGTGAACCGCATATAGCCAAGTGAGGATCATGCAGGAGGAGCAGGGACTCACACAACCAGGGCTTCTGACACCGGGGCTGTGCAAGGCTATTGGCCACTTTTGCCAAATGGAATTTTTTAATAGAAAGAACTGTTACTCAACTTTCTGGAAGGCCCATTCCATTGGCAGAGTTCCTTCTCCTTACAGTCATGACATCATCATATTGCATTCAAACAGGGAGGCTATTCCTGGCTGAGGGTGACCTTGGGAAGAGGCACCCAGGTAACATTATTCTAGCTACCTCTCCCCGGATTCTTAACCTTACAAAGTGCTTTGTGGCCAGAGAGAGTGAATACCACCCAGAAAGAAATGGCCACATCTTACCAGGGATGACTTTATTAGACCATGGGGGAATGGCCCAAATAATTTGTTACTCAGGAAAATTACTGGACTCCATCAGACTGTGAAACAAGTAATTCCTATAATATCAAAAATTGAAGTAAAGTAATACAAGAAATATTGGGGGTACCTTTTTGGTTGAGCAGCGCAAACATTTGTACAGTGCATCATGTTAGTTCTCAAACCAAATTCAGCTTGCAGAACTCTTTATCTGGCCTGCTTATTCTGTTGCTTTTACACTGAGTTGGAATGCTTGCAGGCAGGGTGTGGGTCACCACCTTACCCAAACCCCACACGTCCTTAGAGTCTTACACTAGCCTACCTTACGAAACATATCTGCCCCTACAGGGTTCAAGATTTCATAATACAGGGAGGGGGTTTTGATGAAGCAACAGAAAGAGTTTTCTAGGCCTATAACTCGTAATATTTTCATGACCACTTATACTTAATAATATGAAGGGAAACAACAATACCCGGAATTTCAGTAGCATCTTCCTTTTTTTTTTTCCTAGAACATACTCTCACTTGTTATCTCATTGGCTGCTTACAGGATCTCTGTAAGGCATTGGTTCTCAAAGGCTAGCATGCACAAGAATTACCCCATATTGTGTTAAAACACAAATATCTGGTCCATAGCCCCAGGGATTCTCTTTCACAGTTTTGGGGTAGGGCCTGGAATGCTGCATTTCTAATAAGCTTCCAAGCACGCTGATGCTGCTGGTCCACAGACCACGACGACAGCAGCAAGCAGGGGAAAGACGATCACGCCCATTTCACAGATGCACACACTGGTTGGCATCTACAGAGGTTTGTAAAAGACACCGAGAGCCTCTGTTTGTACCGAAAACAACGGCAACTCATTTCTCTATTGGTCATGAGTGGACAGTTCCAGAAGGGACACCCAAGTAAATTCTTTAGTAAAGCTTTAGCAAAATCTTTAGTAGACTCATTTTTATCACTCCATTTCTCCTGGTTTCTCTTGGCCAGCTGGGAGGAGAGAGAGAGAGGGAGGGGTAAACTTATGTGTTGTAATGAATATTTCTACAAGCTCATTAAGGAAAGAGGCATCAGGCCTAATAAGAAAACAATTTTCTTTGCTACTCCCACTGCTAAGGTTAAGAGCTCCCAAGGTCAAGGCTACGCCATCCCCAGGCTGCCTTCCTACAACTTTCCCTTGATGTTGATTAAGGATAATTTATTGCAGATTCAGATGGGAGACTGGGGGTGGGGAGAGATAGCAGCAGAGAGAAAGAGAGGCCTACATTCCAATGGATGAAACTGGATAGTCAAACAATTTTTTAAAAACATATTTATCTCTTTATACAACCCTTTCTTACCTGCATCTGGGACAAGTGATTTCATAGCACGTTGTATTGTGGTGCCTGATAAAACCACTGGAAAAAAAAATTATCCACAAAATTAGGAAGTAGTGAGCTATAAAATTGCTAATTATTTTCTAGTAAATTTACTTTTAAATAACTTTAGACATCAATTACAGGCACCATTAGGCACCATTAAGCACTGGGTGTGTTTACCAAACAAGGGCAGTGCGTTGCTGATTCCTGTCCCATCTGTGTGCCCTCATCATTCAAGTTCACCGCCCCCTTCAGCTCCCCTCCCCAAGCCCTGCTCACAACACAGAGCTGGTATCAAGAGCCAAAATTACACTCCATAAATGATGGCAGATTGTTTCTGTTTTAAGTGTCATTGCCCACTCAAGCCCCCGGTGTCTTCGACGAAGACCAGTTTAGGGGGAGATTTTAATTCTAATCGTCAGTTCGAGGTGCATTTCCCAGCCTGCTGCTTTTCTACCATTGCTACGCATTAGAATCACCTGGGAAATACATCTTTATCTCAGGGTCCCATTTCAGGCTAATTACATCGGGACCTTTAAGGAAATATTTTAAATGTATCCCAAGTGATTCTAATGTGCAGCCAAGGATGACAACCACAGCTCCAGCCATCCCCAGCTGCAGGCGCAGGCCTCCCCGGACCAGAGAGGGGGCAGCACACTCATCTCTGCCTCCCTCCTCTGTCCTGCACCACTAGCTGGGTGGAGTTTTGGATTAAATACAAAGGCAGAGCCATGATGTCTTGGATCAACTATACCTGTGGGATCTTCTCAACTGCGGCTCTGCCTGCCGATCAGACACGAAGCTTGGGGGTCTTTATAACTACTCATTGGCAGCACCCTTTTCATGGCATCATTGGACGTGCCCTGGGTTCAGACAGGCCTGGGTGCCATGCCCAGGTTTCTTTGGAACCACAGGCAAACCTCGATCTCTTCGCCTGTCCAACAGGGACAGCGGGCTGGTGGGGGATCTGCGTGCCTCGGCTCTGGTGCGGGGCTTCAGCACCCACTCTGATGTGAAACCTCTGAGCTCTTAGTCCGACTGTGCCACTTGCCAGCTGTATTATGTGGCCTGACCATGTCTCAGCTTCTCATCTCATCTTAGATACTTCGTGAGATTGTTGGGAGGATTAAATGTGTGAGTGTAATAAAAGATGTCTAGAACACCGGAAAGGGAGTCATCAGTGGTAGCTTTCACGTTTAGCACAGAGCACAGTATCTGATCCACGGTAGGTATGCTCCTCCTCATTTTGGGGGTTTCCATAAAAGTGGAAGCTTTTGCCAATACTTCTAACCTCTCAAGAAAAGGTAATAGGGGAGCTTTCACCCAGCTTTTTTGTTCTTCCCCAAGTGAAGTATTGAACAATTGCATGGAGTACCCATGTATTTGATGAGAGCGTGCCGTCTGTTGAGCGACATTTGCTAGTAGATATGTTCACTGTTATGTGTGCTCTGGTCTCTTGCTCTCTCAGACCAGCCTGTACTTAGAGAGAAGAACTGAAAGAGGAGATGGGAAATATTCTCCGGCTTCTTCCCATTCGATTGTGGATCAACTCTGCTGTACAGGATGACATTGCCACAAAGCATGAGAAGCAGAATTGGAAACCTCTATTCCAGGGTCAGGTCTAAACCATGCTCTCCAGATGGCCTTCCTGGGTAGCGAAAGGGGGTTTGGGTTTCAATAAAATTGGTGGTTGAGTTCCCACTTGGCTGTCAGTTTCTTTCTTTCTTTTTTCTAGTCAAAACCCAGAGCAGGGTAGAAGTGGGCCATAAGTACCAGAATCTATTGCTGCAAACTGGTTTCATTCTCCTCTCTATTCCGTTGGCTCAATCCACAAGACAGATCTTCGATACAGGTGTTCCCAGTAAGGACTGATCAATTTCCCTGCCCAATACACCAGTCCTCTGTTCTTGCATCAGAGCCTGTGTGGTTGCCATGCACAGGGCATTTGCCTAGCGCGACATCATTTACAAATACCCAGCTCACATTGTTTTCCCAGTGGATGAGACTGCGTGGAGTGGTAGACTCGGGGAGGAGTGGCTGGATGCTTACCCTACATCTGGGCACAGTGCTGCCGATTATCACCAGCCTCCCACTGTGCCATGTCCTGGCTGAAGAACTGGCTTTTCCATACCACTCTAAAATTAGACCCCTCTTAGACGGTATGCCTGAATCACCCACCGTGATCTGTAAGGCCAACCTGTGATCCATTTGTCTGTTCACCCAGACACTGCTTCTCTTTCTGTTGATTCTCACTGTAGAAGACCAATCATTTCTGAAACACAACCTTTTTCAGAAAGAGCCTGGAAATGATGGGTTGGGTTGGCCTAGCTCTTGGTGCAAAGGAGATATCACGTTGTAATAATGCAATGAGAGCACGTGAATTCTCATATGTAACTATTACTGTCTAGTCAGAAATGCCTTGGTTGTGAGCTCAGAGGTGTAAGTGCTTGGGGCCAGCAGGTGGAATGTCCAGTGAATTTTCCCCAGCAAGGTCTGTGTTCCAGGGCAAACAGCTATAAAAAGAAAGACCAAGAATATTAATTGATTTTTTTATTATAACAATTTTTCCCATTAAATATTATGAAATCAATATAATAACAATATGAGGAGTTTGGAAAACCGAAGAAGATAACTTCCTTAAATACCAATTTCTAACATAATCCAAGTTTTATTTTTGCACCTGTTCTTTCTCTTGCATCCTTAATATATACACAGGCTATTTTTATAAAGTCACCATTATCACTTTATTTGACAAACAATTATTGGGCTCCTACTGTGTATGTAGCCTTCCACTAGGAGGTAAAAGCCGTGGAAGATTCACACCCTGGCCTTGGCTAGCTCACAGTTTAGTAAGGGAAACAGAGACACACACAGATGATTGTAACACAAACAGAGGCTAGCTAAGTCTGCTGTCTGAATACAAGTAATGAAGATAACAACCTGATTCTTCTTAACGCCTCACCATCCATCAGATAGGCCTGGTGATCTTGGAATCCCATGATAACATGGTTAATGCAAAGAACTTAAACTGGGTCCATTTTTCACAATTCTATAATCAGAGTTATTTGGGGTGGGGCTGGGGCATAGTGCTTTGACAGAATAAAATTCATTGCTAATATTAAAAGAACATCAGGAGGTTTCACATGAAAATCCAGATTTGTGGCTTCTCTTGATAAGCAGATCAGGCAACATCAGGCCGGCTTTCTCTTTTGGGGACAAGGGAGGTGAGTAGAGGAGCCCCATTAGGATGAGGCAGGCACACCTGTGCCACAGTGCCACCTGAGCCACACGGCTTATCACATCACCTGCCTGGCCCGTGTGGGCAACTGAGTCTGTGACCGTGGACTTTCCTGGGTTTCTCGTTTTAGAAACCCGAAGTCCTCACAATGGTTCCTGCGACTCCAGTGATTTCCATAACTCGTCTTCCCGCCTGGCGTCATCTCCTACCACTCTCTTTGTTACTCTCTGTTCTCTTTGCTCCCCTGATACTGACCTCCTTGCTGTCCCCAAGCATGCCAGCATGCTTCTGCCTCTGTTCCCACACTCCTCCTCCTGTCTGGAACGCTCTTCTCTCAGTTATCCGCAGCCTCATCCCTTTTCCTGCTTCACATCTTTGTTCCACGTTCATCTTGTCACGTATTTAAAATCGCAACCTCTTGAGCCCTCCCAAAACCTCTTTATTCTGTTCCGTGGTTCCCGTTTTAACATACCTTTAACTTTTAGCTTTAACACACTTTATGGATCATTTATTTGTTATGTTTATTGCTAATCATCCATCTCTCCCCTACTAGAAAGGCAGACGTGGCACTGAATTCCCAGTGCCTAGAAAGCTACCTGGTGCATAGCTGGTGAATCATCTATTTTTGTTAAATAAATAAATGACCCCTGATTGGATTGTTGGACTTCGAGTCAGAAAAACTAGTTTGTAATCCCAACTCTGCTTTGGGAGCTAACTGACCTTGGCAAGTCACCAAACCACTCTAAGACTCAGTTTCTTCTTTAATAAAATTAGTTAGAGGCTTAATAATCACATACAGTTGACCTTGAACAATGCAGGGGTTAGGGTGCCAACTCCCCGTGCAGTCAGAAATCCAAGTATAACTTTTGACTCCCAGAAACGTAGTGACTAATAGCTTACTGTTGACTAGAAGCCTTCCCAGTAACATAAACATCAATAACACATATTTTGTATGTTATATGTACTACATACTGTATTCTTACAATAGTAAGCCAGAGAAAAGAAAATGTTATTAAGAAAATCATAAGGAAGAGAAAATATATTTGCTGTTCATGAAGTGGAGCATCACAAAAGTCTTCATCCTCATCATCTTCACATTGAGTAGGCGGAGGAGGAAAAGGAAGAGAAGGAGTTGGTGTTGCCGTCTCGGGGGTGGCAGAGTTAGAAGAAAATCCACACGTAAGTTGACTTGCACAGTTCAAACCCATGTAGCTCAAGAGGCAACTGTATTTGCATATGAAAGATGTCCTGGGCTGGGTCCGTGGTCGGTCACCACATGCGGGGCATGTGAGGCCAGAGAGCATTAGTTGATAGTAGGTGTTTAGAAGTCGGTCTGGTCTCAGTTTGTCCCTTAGTGACCAGAGGATTTTGCAAACTATTAAACTTCTTTATGCCTCAGTTTCCTCATCTGTAAAACCGGGGTCTACAAGACTGCCTCTTCATACACTAATTAGGAACAATAAACAACATGGTATGTGAAGGGCCCATCATAGACTTAATAACTATTAATATTAGATGTTTCCCCTTTTTCCCTTAATACCGAAGTTTTTTAGGGGACTTGGAACAGATCCCTGGAGCTCTGAGCTTTCAAGATCAAGAATGTTTGACTAGTAAAAATTTGTAGGAGGATTCCAGGTGGAGCGGAGGGTAAAGACTTGTGTTCTTTGGATGTGAAGAGACTTAATGTGAGTTGACATTTCCAGAGACGTGAATTCACAGTGGGCAGTCTGGAATTCCCGTGGGGTGCGTGGGAGGGGTGGCGGGCAGGGCAGTGGCAGAGTTGGTGCTTGGTTCCATTTAGACGAGCCCGTTCAAGGGAATCATAAACCTTCAGCTTCTTCAGCGTCCTCTGGGCCTCCCACAGCTTTGGGGACAGCAAGAGCATCCAACACCATGGAGGACAGCAACGATGCTTTCTTCCCAGGGAGGTTAATGTGTGTGAAAACACCCCCGGTCCAGTGTGCTGGCGTTAGCCTGGGTACATGGAATCTGATGGTAAAATCATCAGTTTGATAGCCTCTTTTTCTTGTACTTAAGGTTTCCAAGGCTTAAACACAGTCATCATGATGAGAAGAGCCATCACTGCTTAGTGCCTTTGCTGGGTCGAAGCACTTTGCTAAGTGCCTGCAGGGGTTATCTCATGCCAGAGCAAGCTAAGAGCCGGGTTCCATTAGTATCACAATTTTGGCCAATTCTGTCAAAACTGGTCCAGGTTGAGAGCTGTAAATGGCTAGAAAGGAGGCTGGTTAGGTAGTTGCAGGCTAAATTGTGAAGAAACTCACACCCTATCTGCCCTCCCCTGCCCATCTGGGAGGACGACTGGATGGTTAGCCTTCAGGCCTCAGTTTCTCACTTTTACAAGGGAAACCATATGCTCTACTTCCCAAACTCATTTTGTAAAATTTTGTAGGATTGGACATGCTGAGCTCAATGGTAAGCCCAAAGTACATTCTCTCGAGAAGTACTTCAGAATGGGACTGCACCTGCAAAGAGAGCTTTTAACGAGGTAATTAAGGCACAATCAGGTCATATGGGTGGGCTCTAATTGAATATACCTGGTCTCCTCATCAGAGGGGGACATTAGGACACAGACACACAGAGGGACGACCGTGTGGAAACACAAAGAACAGATGGCCACCTGCAAGCTGAGGAGAGAGGCCTCAGAAGAAACCATCCCTGCAGGCACCTTGAACTTGGACTTACAGTCTCCCGAACTGTGAGACAATAAATTTCTATTGTTGAAGCCCCCCCCAGTCT
This sequence comes from Avahi laniger, assembly GCA_963575035.1. NCBI lineage: Eukaryota > Metazoa > Chordata > Mammalia > Primates > Indriidae > Avahi > Avahi laniger. The sequence continues at coordinate 70,544 of CAUYSK010094711.1, forward strand.
GTTGTACCCTGTATTAGTCTACTAGGGCTGCCATAACAAAACACCACAGATGGGGTTACTCAAACAACAGGGATTTATTTTCTCACAGTTCTGGAAGGTGGAAGTGCAAGATCAAGATGTCGGTGGGTTTGGTTTCCTCTGAGCCCTCTCTCCAGGGCTTGCAGACAGCCACCCGCCTGCTGCTCTTTACACGGTTATTTCTCTGTGCGTGTTCATCCCTGGTGTCTTTTCTTCTTTTTAAAAGGAACCAGTCATATTTCATTTGGGTCCCATCCTAAAGGTCTCACTTACTTATTGATTTTATAAATTTTTTGACACATTTTAACTTAGCTCATCTTTTTGAAAGCCCTATCTCCAAATATAGTCCCATTTTGAAGTTGTTATGGATGTTAGGACTTCACCACGTGAATTTTGAGGGAACACAATTCAGTCCATAACACAGACCTAGTAAACTAATACAGTCTCTGAACAATATGGATTGTTTAAATCAAGGCCTGGCTGGCTCCAGGAACAAGATCCGCTCAAGGGTAAAGCCAATAGAGTACTCAGTGGTCATCCCTTAATGGTAAAAGCTTAGAGTACCTTAATAGGACCTTCCTACAGATTCGCTAACTAAGCCTGGAGTCCCATCCTCTGAGGTTCAGAGAGTCTGCAATGAAGGCTGGAAGAGGCAAGGGAGACTGGGGAATTCACCCCTAGGAAAATCAGCTCGAGAACCTGGGTCTCAACTGTCTAATCACCTGAGCAGTGCCATAGCCATGGTCCATTTATGCAAAGAAAATGTCTGACCATAGAGAGTCTTCTTGAAAAGTCCCTGCAATGCTTATTAAAAGTAGAGGTTCCCAGTCTTGCTTTCCAATTTTTATTCTCTGGGTTTATGGTGAGACCTGGGGATCTATTTTTTTTTAAAAAAACAAACATTTCATGTGATTCTTCTATGTGGCCTATGTTTGGGTGGAAAACCAATGGATTTTAGGTCCCAAAACGTTGGAAGGAGAGGAAAAGCCACCTCATATGGCTGCACAGGTTGTGCACTGAGCAACAAACTATACACAGGGCCCCAGAGTAGAAATCCCAAGTGTTCCACATCATCCACAGGATCAACCTCATCTATTCAGCACTTTACAGTTTGCTTTGCAATTCGCCACTGTTATTTCATAGCACAAGAATTGCATGGCCGAGGAAGTAAGGCAAGGCCTGAGTGGAAGGGTCTTGGGATGAGGAGCAGCTTTGCTTTCAGAGGCCAGCACTGGGGAACAGTAGGGCTGTATGGATCAAAAAACAGTTCTGTCTGGACACGGTAACAAACACCAGGAAGCATCCAGGTGATAGGATAAAATAATTCACTGAGATAAAAGGGAAGAGGGAAAGAAAAAGAAAGAAAGCAAAATGTGATTTTTCTGGGGAAAGGCAGGTTAAAAACTTTTGACATCAAGGAAATTTGAATTCATATCTCGGTGCTGACACTTCATGCGTTCATGTACTAAATGAGTTTATCCTGTGTTAAGCCTCAGTCATCTCATAGTCATAACTTCACACATCTGTAGGGAGGACTCAGTGGGAGGATGTGTACAATGCTCTTATCGCAGGGCCCCTGTAGAACAAGTGCTCGATAAATGGCAGCTATTACAGCAGTGGTCAGTATTCAGCAGGGAGTCAGAGAAGAGCTTTGGCCGTTGGGCTAATTGAATGCAGGGCAGAGTGAATGACCCAAAAGTCCAATCACACGCACAGGTCAGCGTTCACTTGTGGGAGACTCCGTGGGGCTTCATCACACAGCATCTGCCGCCGAGAGATACCCAACAAGCCCAGGAGTGAGAGAAGCTGTGAAGGTCACACCCACGCTTCGGTCCATGATAATGACTCCAGGTCCCGGTTGCCAATGACAAACTCCCACGCTGGTCAAAGTTGCCCGAAATGACACTGAGCCTGGCGGAAGAGAAGTAGAGATCAGATTGGTTGGGAGGAGTTTAGGAACATCTGGGTCTCAGAAATTGTCTGATCAGTTTCTTTCAATGGCCCTAAGGAAAAAGTAGAGCTAAACTCCTATGTCTTGTCTTCGTGGATTAGGATTGTGAAATCTATATACAATTGCAGCAAAAACAGTTTTGTGTTTTAAGGACACAGTTCTGCCACATGGCCTTTGCTGTTCTTGTTGCTTGGCAATCATCTCCCCAAGATATTTAGGTGACTCACTCTCAGTTCAGTTGGGTGTCTACACAATGTCTCAGCATCTCCTAACTCATTTATGGAAAACAGTACCCGCTCCCTAATTTTATATTCCCTTATTCCACTGCATAGACTTAGCACTTCCTGACTACCTGGCTTTATAGTATGGATTGATCAATTCATTGCCTCCTCCACTAAAACGTAAGATCCATGAGGACAGGGACTGTGTTTTGCAGATTGCTTCATCACAGTGGCTCGTTAAACGAAAACAGAGGAAGGAGTTGAGAGCACCACTATTCCAGGGTCTTGCTATTTCCAGCCACCTACAGATTTATTTACGTAAAAAAAGCTTCTGAAAAAGAGATAATGAAGAAAATTTTGTGTATTCTCTCAGATTTCCATTCATATGCATTTATTTAATTTACAAAAATAGTGCCATATTGCATAACTATTTGGTACCCTGCTTTTTCACTTACCATATGTCATAAACTTTTTCCTTTAGCAATAAATAATATTTAATGTAATATTTTAATGCAGTCACAGTACATCATTATCTGGATCTTACAGAGTTTACTTGATTTCTTCTTAATGAATATTTTGTTGTTTCCAATTTTGCAATATTATGAATAGAGCCACGTATTCATTATCTATTGCTATGTAACAAATTACTGCAGAATTTAGTGGCCAAAAACAACATGTATTCTCTATTTCTGCAGTCAAGAACCTAGGGGTGGATTGGCTGGGTTCTCTGGCTCTGGGTTTCTCATAGACATTGGCTGGGGCTGTGGTCTCATCTCAAGGCTTGACTGGGAAGGATCTACTTCCTAGATCGCACCATGTGGTTGTTGGCAGAATCCAGTTCTTTGTAGATTATTGGTTTGAGTCCCTCAGTTCCTCACTGACCGTTGGCTAAAGGCTTCCCTTGTGTCTCTACTATGTGGTCTTCTCTATAGGACAGCTCATAGCCGGGCAGCTTGCTTCATCAGAGCAAGCAAAAGAAAAGGAGAGAGAGAGAGAGAAGGCAAGACCGAAGTCCATCTTGTTACCTAATCACAGAAGTGGCACCCCATCTATTTGCCATGTTCTGTTCGTTACAGAAACAGGCACTAAGTGCAGCCCACACCCAGCAGGATAACTTAAGGGTGTGAACACCAGGAGACAGTGTAATTGAGAGCTATGTCAGAAGGTGCCTACCACAGGCTGATATGAATATCTATGCCTCTATCCAGAGATATCTACATCCACATACATATTTGAGTACATCTCTGATTGCTTATTCAGAATACATTTTCTAGGAGAATCATTGGGTTGGATTATGTATATATTTATTGCTAAGTCAAGCGCTGTGCATGTTTTATAAGGCTTTTGATACATAAAGCTACAATGTCTTAAAAAATTAAAAATGTTAGGACAGTCCCCCCAGCCCTTTCCATATTATATGGGCATGTCCTTTGTCCCCCAAACTCGTCAACAATGGTTCTTTTATTCACTCTCAAGTTAATGGGTGAAACATATTTCACAAGAGTTTTTAAATATTTTTTAATTGCTAGGGATCTAACACATTTCTTATGTTTATTGAGTATTTAGGTGATGATTGTTTTTTTAAACAGCTATTTCATACCCTTTGCTCATTTTCCTACCAGGGCATATACACTTTTTAATGAATTGTAAGACCTCTGCATATTTTAAAAAAATAAATATTTAAAAAAAAAATTTAAAAATATTTAAAAAGATATTCTATTTCTGGTACACAAATAGAAATAGAATAAACAAAAATATTAAACAAATTTCAATATCCAGTTTCTGTTACATGTATTTATAAATACTTTTTTATAAGTATTTAAAAGTATTTTATAAGTATTTTTTATAAGTATTTTATAAGTATTTAAAAGTATTATTTATAAGTATTTTTATAAGTATTTATAAATACTTTTTCACAGTTTCTAATTGGCCTTTCAGTTTTGTTTTTGATGTTTTTAATATAAATACTTCATTTAAAGAATATTTAAGGTACACAAATCTATCACTATGTCCCTTTATTTTTTTTCTTTTGTGTTATGCTAAAAAAGTCTTCCTATCTATAACAAGCTTGCTCATAATTTTCTTTCTTTTTCTTTTTCTTTTTTTCTCTTTCTTTCTGTTTTTTTCTTTTGCTTATAATATTACAGGTGATATTATAAATCACATTTAATTCACTGCTACTTATTTTGTTTTATGCATTCAAGCAACTATTTTACTTTTTCCCTTTTTATTACTATTATTATTTTTATTAAAAAATAGTGGGTTGCCCTAAAACTATATATTGACTGTATCCTCCTTTTCTTACTGATGTGAAATGCGATATTTACCACATCTATCTCTAGCTATCTCTACTTTTTCTTTCATCAAACTATACATTCTTGAAACAGTTCTCACACTTTCCTCATGAGTATATTAATTTTATTAATACTGTAATTTATTGGTATATTTTCATGAGCACATTATTACATTAGTAAATAATATATCCATATATTAATATATTTTCTTACTGATTAATATTCTTCTAGGTATTCCAGATTGCTTATTTTTAAAATTTAAGAATCATTTTGTGCAGTTGTAAATTGCTAGGATTTTGATTGAAATTATTTACACCTACATAAAGTAGGAGAGTTAATATTTTTGAAATATTCTTCTTCCAAATAAAAGCATAATAAGTCTCTATTTTTTCAAGTCCATTTTTATGAAAACTCAGTAAATATTTGTAGCAATGTTTTATAGGTCTTCCGCATTTTGTGTCCTCCTTTGACAACAGTTGTAACTACTGTTTATATTCTATGTCTTTGTAACATTGGGGAAATGACTTCACCTCTCTGAAGTTCCTTTGCTCATCTTTAAACCGAACAGATTCACTCCTACGCTCGCCGGTGCTGCGAGGGTTGGATGAGGAAGGAGGTGAATCCGCGGCTCCCAGAGCTGTCGGTAGCGCACCAGGTGTTCTACGCCTGGTGGTAAGAGCTGTAGTTGACTGAAAGGAAATTGTAGAACAGCATTAGGTAATCATGACCACACTGAGGAAGACTCCTCTTGCACATGACAACTCTCTGTACTTGGTACAGTTAGACTATAAATCTTTCGAAGTGAGGCCATGAGGCCGCGGGACAGCAAGAAACAATCAAGCTGAGATATGGTGATTTAACTCTTTTTGCCCAGTTCTGCTTCACAGACGATATCAGATCCATCCAACTACTTATCAGACGAAAGCTGCTTAATTTCTGATGGATGTGGAATTGCCTATCATGTTTTGCCATTAAGTATTACTTGACCATTAAGAGTGATTCATAAATATAAAAATACAAGAGTAAACAGCCGCTGTTTACCTTCCCACCATCCTCATCCGAGGCAATCTAACTCTGGGATTCTGTGTGCTGGTTGTACAGGGTGGTTTTCTGTGAGAGTCCTCTGTGACGGTTCTATGAATTGATGCTAGAGGGTGACTCTGTGTGGTGGCTCCATGTGATGATTGTAAATGATGGTCTATGAGTACTTTCTCTATGCTACCGTGTTTTTTTTTTTGTTTGTTTTTTGAGACAGAGTCTCACTCTGTTGCTCGGGTTAGAGTGCCATGGCATCAGCCTAGCTCACAGCAACCTCACACTCCTGGGCTCAAGCGATCCTCCTGCCTCAGCCTCCTGAGTAGCTGGGACTACAGACATGCACCACCAAGCCCGGCTAATTTTTTCTATATATATATTTTTAGTTGGTCCAGCTAATTTTTTTCTATTTTTTAGTAGAGACGGGGTCTCGCTCTTGCTCAGGCTGGTCTCGAACTCCTGAGCTCAAGCAATCCACCCGCCTCGGCCTCCCAGAGAGCTAGGATTACAGGCGTGAGCCACCGCGCCCGGCCTATACTACTGTTTTTAAAACTCGTGTGGAATTTCTGCTGGGAGCCCCTCTAGCCTGTCGTAGAAGATAAACTGTTGGTGGGTGACAAAGTAAGAAAGAAGAATTGAGGACTGACAGAAGGGTTCGGAGGAAGCAAAGGGGGACAAGGGGCGGCACAAATGTGAGTAGTAGAAGCAGTGACAGTTGGCGGGAAGACACAGAGATTGGCTGCGGGGTGGAGTAGCAAAGCTTCACAACCAGCAGAAAAGAGAGGAAGGAGTTAGAGGGAAAGGAAATGAAACGAGAAGTCTTAGATTATTCAACTTCTGCAAAAATCATAGTGGAAATGTCCCAAAATGTTGCCAACAATACATTCTGTGACTAAGTCATTATGCAGAGAGATGAGCTGGGGGCTGGACAGAATTAATATAGTAAGTAATTCTGTCCCTTTGGCAATGTCTTTCTGCATGAAATAATGATTTTATGTCTCACTTCTCTCCAGCCCTCACATTCCTCATAACAAACAGTTCCACAGTGAGTGACTATTTATGTTTCAAGGCAACAGCATCGGCGTAATGGACTATCCTCTGAATCTTTTTCTGCAAAGGAATGCCAGGGCCGCCTGGGAAACGTGGGAGAGCTTTCCATTTGGGAATATTGCTGCCGCTGCTGGCATAGGAGGAGTTTGGAATGTGGAATCAGGCAGATACCGGTTCAAGCCCTTCGAGGGCCACTTACTGACTTATTTTCTCTGCATCTCGGTTTCTTTGTTTGGAAAATGGGGATGTTCACGTTGAGCGCACACATGAAAACACCCGCACGGCGGTGCCTGGAACACAGGCAGGGTTTGACGACTGTTGATGAGGAAGATGACAAATCTCCTTCCAGCCTCCCTGCTTGGGCGAACACAAAGCCTTGGGTGGTAAAATTCCAGCCTGTGAGTATAGATGGAGAAATGAGAGGACATCTCCCAGCCTGCACCCCCCATCAATGCTTACTTCATTCATTCAGTGATAATTCATGCCTCCTTTGTTCCTAGTACTCTGCTGTATGGATCAGAAGATGAACGGGCATGAAACCTGTCTTTGATCATCACTCTTATCGAATTATCTTACCACGTGCTATATGCTAAACCAAGCCATGGCATTGCTGAGCATTCTATGCTTGATCCGCATCATAGAAAAAACACAAATTAGTTGCTATGGTGCCCATTTTATAGATTAAAAATATTTCAAGCTAGGAAAGTTAAATAACTCCCCCCAGGGTCATACTGTGTTGTAGCCCAGATTTAAACTGAGAACTGTATGATACCACAGCTAAATTTTCAACCTCTGGGCTATATTGCCCTGAGCCTCCCTTGAGTTCCCCATAGTCCAGCAGAAGAGGCAGATGTGCAGAAAAGTACATCAGTCTCGGTGTTCAGAGCTTTGAAACCATTGTGTACGGTTCTTGTAGGGTGACAGGCAATGAATTATTGTCTGAAGATCAGTTGAATACAACTGCATTATCCTAGGCTTTTGGGGATGGCTTGACCAAGGGGGTGAACACCTGATTTGAGTCCTGGAAAATTAGCAGGACTTTGCCACACAGACCTGGCTTTCTCAGTGGAGACAGTGGCCTGTTCGAAGGCATGATGACGTTAATATTCAGAGAGTCTGCAATCAGGAGATACCAGGTACTCCATGGCTAACGTGAAAGAGTTTCTCTGGAGACATGGCAGGAAGTGGAACTAGATTGGGGGGGACTTCATTGCCTGCCTAGGGAATTTACACTCTGTCCTAAGGGCAATGAACAGCCACTGAAGCATTTTATGAGAGGATTGGCATGATAAGATTGTTTTAGAAAGATCATACCTGCTGAAGGAATGGATGTCCAAAGCCAGGTGGCAGATGACACCAATGGTGCACTGAGCTTAAGAGCATAGGTACGAAATAATGAGGTCCTGAACTAAGGCAATGGGACTGGGTAAGAAAGGACCAACTCGTGATTTAGAGATTTATGGGGGAGAATCCATAATTGTGAGATTGTGTGTATTGTAGAGGGAAGCATAGGGTAGGGAAGGAGGGCAAGGGAGAATTCTAGAATGCCTAAGGAGCTAGCTTGGATACCTGGTAATGGTGCCCCCCTCACCTGCCCAGACAGAGACAAGCAGGCCTGATTGGACATCTGTATACAGCCTGCCAAATATACCAGAGGTCCTTCCATTTAAAAAGCACAGCAGAAACTTCTGATTATTCCCTTTCAATATCCTTTTGATCCAAAGGCGAATTTCATCAGCCAGAAGTCCACAGCAGGGGGTTGAAAGCAAGGCCCAGCCATTCTGCCTCTTTGATTCACCAAGATAAATCTCTAGACCTAAGCGGCTGAGTCACCCCTCCACCCTTCCATCCCCATGGCTGTCTGCTTCTCAGGGAACCTGCGGCCTGCAGATCCCAGCATGTTAGGATACTCAGGATGAGGGTAGAGATTGGGATAGAATTGCAAACCCATCCCTGTGATCCTGGTGAGGTGCTCCCACAACCACTGGCAATGCTTTCATTGATTCAACGATGTTTGCTTAGCACTGATACATTCCAAGAGCTGCGTCATGTGCGGAGGATTCAACAGTGAGCAAAGGAGGAATACCCAGTTCCTGACCTCATAAATCTAATCTTCTAATGGGGGTGGATGAGATAGATGTTATCCCAATACACAGTGAAACTGCAAGTGCTGAAAAAAAGTGGACCGCAGAGCTATGAGACTTGACACTAATAAAGAGATTTCCCCTACTTAGTGAGGTCAGGGAGGTGCTCCTGAGAAATTGGCAGTCATGAAATCTGATAGCTGGGATAGCGTGTTTAAGTGAAGGCAAGAAGAGGAAGGAAGAGCTGCCCGATATAAGCTCAGCCTTCTCAGTTATCTGAGAAATCTTAAAATATTGCTTTTGTGAGATCAAACTCTCAAGGATCTAAAGTAGCTCCTTGCTGCTTACAGTTCAGGTTGACACTTTTTGAAATGGGGTGCCAGGCCCTCTCCTGTGCACCGGAACATCACTGAGGCACCACAGGTAGGAGCCTTGGATTTGGTGCCAGACAGATCCAAGTGAAATCCAGGCTCCATCCCTTTCCTTACTAGCTGCTGACGTTGGACAAGTCTCGTTCCCTTCCCGTGCCTCCGCTTCCAGGCTGGCAAAGTGAGACCAACACCACCCTACCTGCTCGTGATTCCTGAGACGACAATGAGGTAACAGACATAGAGCACCCAGCAAAGTGCTCAGTCGTTGAAGGCTCTTATTGACACGGACTTCTGAGTTTGGCTCTGGTCAATTCACTCAAAATCAGTTCCCCCAAAGCCAATCCACTGAAAAACAAACTGGAAAAAAAATCAATTCTCTGAATGACCTGATTTACCACTGTTACTCGATGCAGAAAGCATCACAACTGGTACAAAATGGGAATGTAAAACAAAAAGCATCCTGAATCTCACATTCTGCTCCTCTCCCCAGCCAAATGACTCAAAGAAGAGTTTCCGTAAATTCATTAACTCCACTTCTTCACTCCCATTCACCACCCATCCCTCCGGCTGGCTCCTGCCTTTAACGATCCACCAGAACGTTTCCTTCGAGGTCGTTAATTACTCCCATTGGCTAGATCCACGGGCTGCTTTCCATCCCTGACTTTCCCGCTCACCGCTTAGATAGGATTTGGAATAACTGACCACCTTCTCTGTAAGTGCAAAATGTTCTTTCGAATTATTTATTACGACACTCCTCTCCATGTGTCTTCTACTCCTCTGACTCCTCCTCAGGCCCTTTAATTGGAATTACTTAGAGCATCATCCCAGACCCTTTTTCTTCTCATTGTCCTCCCTCCCTCACCCCTAACATGGCCGGCGATAACCCCACATCCGTACTTTGTTGTCTACTTGCTGATAACACCAAGGGCTATAATTCTGGTCCAGATCTTTCTTCTGAGGTCCATTCTCTGCCTGAGATCGTCACCTAGAGCTCTCACGGTCTCCCCAGTCAGCCAGATTGAAACCATCTCTCCAGTCCCTCACACCTTGATCTCCCAAACCAATCTTCCCCTAGCATTCTGAGTTTCACTATACGGCGTCCCACCCAAATACATATGCATGCCTCAGATCCAGGATTGACCTTTGATCTTACCCTGTCTGTCACCACTTAAATCCAAAGAATCAACCAATCTTGCAGATTCTCCCTCCATACTTTATCTCAGGTATTTCTCTTCTTTATAGAGAGCTTTAAAAAATGTAAATGTGATCATGTCACTCTCTTGCTTAGAATCCTTAATTTTCTTAGGTTAGAGACTTGAATCCTTAACAAGGCTTGCACGGCCCTGTGTAATCACACCACGACTCTTCTCGGCAACCATGTGTCATGCCGCTTCCGTCCTGCTGCCTGGTCTCCACACGCTGCCCTTATTTTAGTTCAAGGACTGTATCAGTCCCCCGTCGCCTCCCTGCCTTGACACAAGGTTCTCCCTGAGTCTGTGGTCTCGTCTCTCTCTTGTACCCGGCATCACTGGCTAATTCTTCTTATCCTTCAGTTATCAGGGTAAATGTCACTTTTTCAGACTACATGAGTTTCCAAATTATGAGCTCACTTTCTACTTTCCCAATAGTCATTGAACAAGGAAATGAATGAACAGCCAGTTAAAAATCTATACGTTCTGTGAGTACAAGATCCATATCTGCCTTGTTCATTAACTGTCTTCATCATGGTGGATAGTGCCTGGTACACTGTAGGCACTCCTTGAATACTTTTAACAGATGAGATAAATGAATAAGTAAACCTGTATTTCTTACGATATCGTTTGTGAAAATGAGACAAGGCGAGGAAGCGAAAACGCTACGAAAACCGTAAAGTGTTGCATAAATTCCACTCATTTTCATTGCTAATTCTTGAGCAGACAGACAGCTGTGATGCCAGAGCAGCCAGGAATGAAGCCGGAGCTGACAGGAACAGGGCTCTCGATGTGATCACAGATGACAAACTGAATCTGACACGTGTTTAACGGTGTGAGGAAGCTGGAGTGTGCTGCGTGGGAATCAAGTCCCACCTGCCTAATTGCATAAGGTTGCCGGGTGATGCCCCCAGGTTCTCTGATCCACCCCGCAAACCCCCACCTTCCAGCTCTCCCTTAAATCCACCGTGCTGGGTTCTAAAGAAATGGTAATGGAAGATTTCCCTGACCGTACCCCTCCAATCTGGAAGTTAGGGTCTTCCCTGTGCTCTGGCAATGTCTCATACATTCTTCAATCAGGACATTTATCAAATCTCTGTTGTGCATTTACATTTCAGTTTGCACCTACCGATAATAGCTCCATTATGGGGACATAAGTATGCGCCATGCACTATGCTAAATAAATGCTTTACTTCCTTATCGATTAATCTTTACAACAGTCCTACAGGGGTAGACCTGTTCACAGATGGGGAAACTGACGCTTAGCAAGTACCTTGCTCAGGGATTCACATATTAACAAGTAAAAAAACAAAAACAAAAACAAAAACTGGAGTTTGAACACAGGTGTGTCTGATTCAATAGCATGTTGGTAAATGTTAACAATAGACTCTCTAGAGAAAAAAAAATCATCCTCCAATTTCTGTGGTATAAATATTCACATTATAGTTGATTTCAAGCAACACAGTGCTGATCGGACAAGAAACTGTATGTGCTTCAGCTCTTCTTCTTCACCTCCAAGGAGTAGCTCTTCAAACGCAGTTGTCAGCATCACCAGGGAATGTGTTAGGATTGCAAATTCCTGGGCCCACCCTGGATCTCCTGCCTGAGAATGTTTGACGTGGGGCCGAGCACTCTGTAATTTAACAAGCCCTCCAAATGACTCCTGTTCTTGCCCACCTTTCTTTGGCAGAGCACCAAGCACTACACTGGTACAATTAAATATTGGTTGAACCAAATCGAACTGAACTAAATGGACACTTGTTAAAGAGCACATCCTCTGTGAGGTCAGACATAACACCAAGCAATGCTTGCACCTTTAGGGAACAAGATGAAGGGGGAAAGGAACTTTGAGTTGAGTTGATGTTTTCTTTAAAGCTCCCTACATATCTCTCCATTTGTGTCTCAGCTCTACTTGCTTCCTTGGCCTTCTGAGAACCCCAGTGGAAGGAGCTTTCTTTGGGTGATCAAAAGGAGCAGGTCCTTTGGGTCACTGCTGCTAGAGATAAGATTTTGAGTTCCTGTGATCTGTCTATGATCTTGTCTAACTCAAGATCATAAAGATTTTTTCCTATGTTTTGTTCTAGAAGTTTAATAGCTTTATCTTTTACATTTTGAACTGTGCATCTTATTTATGGTATATAACCCTAGATAAGGATCAATGTTGAGTTTCTTCCATATAGATATCCAGTTGGTTCATCCACATTTCTTGAAAAAAACAGCCATTTTCTGATTAATTTACATTTGCACCTCTGTCAAAATTGGTTGACCATGTATTTGTGGGTCTACCTCTGGATTTTCTGTCTGGTTCCATTGACACGTATGTCTATTATGCTTTTAATACCACTTTGTCTTGATTACCATGGTTTTATAGTAAGTTCTGAAATCAGGTAGTATAAGTCCACCCATTTTTTTTTTTCCAAAATTGCTTTGGCTATTCTAGTTCCTTCATTTTTCCATATAAATTTTATAATCAACATGACACTTTCTACAAAACTGCTACTAGGATTTTTGAATGGGGATTTTTTTCATTAACTCTATTATGTTTAGAGAGAAATAAAATTTCAGCAATTTTCAGTCTTTGCACTTGTGAACATAGTATATCTCTTCATTTATTTAGATTGTCTGTGATTTCTTTTAGCCATGTTCTGTGGTTTCCAGAGAATAACGTTGTATGTCTTTTGGTAAAATTAGTTTTGAGTATTTTAAGTTTTTACACTAATATAAATAAAATTGTCATTCTGATTTTATTATCTAATTGTTTTTGCTAGCATCCAAAAATAAAATTGATTTTTGTATATAACTTTTAGTCTGCAACTTTATCAAATTTAATTTTTAGTTTTAGTAATTGTTTTATAGATTCCTTCGGATTTTCTACAGCTGACAAATGAGATAGCTTTATTTCTTTATTTTCAACATAGGTGTCTTGTATGTATTTTTCTTGTCTTATTACACTGGCTAGACATTTTAGCAGAAATGCTGAATGAGTAGCCTGCTTTAGGAGTCTGCCAATGAGGAGTGAATTTTCATTTGGAGATACAAAACTGGGAGTCACTAGGAAAAATCATGAGATTGAATGTAACACTGTGTATGTGCATAAATAGAGAAGGTAAAAGGTCCAAGGACTCTTGGACTTGGTGCTCCCACATTGATAGGTTAGGGAAAGAAGAACTACAAAATAAACTGAGAAGGAGTAATCAACGAGACAGGAGTAAACCAGGAAAGTCAAGTGAAGAAAGCATACTGGGGGTGGAGGAGGGAATGAACAATGATGTGAAGGGCTCCTGATCGTTTATGTTCAATGGGACCAAGACTTTGTCTCAGGGTTTGTCAACTTGGAGGTCACCAGTGATTTGGAAAAGAGCAGTTTTTGTGGAGCAAGTTTAAGAGAGAAAGAGAAGAGACCTAGAGATAGAAAACGTAGAAACTATATATTTTATAGCCAAAAAGACCAAAAAAAATAGGATAGGAGCAGCAAGAGAAGTGGCATCAAAACTTGTTTTTGCTTGATTTCTTGTGTTTTTAAATGTAAGACATAACAACATATTCAGTTGCAGACACTATCCCTATCCCTTTCTTTGAATTGCCCCAGGATTGGCTACCCAAGGACACGAGAGAAGTGTTTTTGATTTCATTTACCTTATCCAAACAATAGATGAGTATGGATAAAAGTATAAAATAATACTTTTCCTCTACCTTTCCTCTGCACCACCCTGATTCCTAGGGCAAGAGACTGCTGGTGATTGCTTGCTTTCTCGATGTTGAAAGACATGCCATTATGCCTTGTAATGCTGGAAGGAATAAATTGCTATAACTGAATGTTTCCTGAGCATGCTTGTTAACCCCTCCTAACCAAACACAACCTTGATGGACAAATTTGCATCTAAGATCATCATACTGCCCAAGAGTCTTAGTGAAAATACTAGAAGAAAAGGAAGGTAGGCACTCCACCCACATAAAATAATACTTCCTTCCCTAACCTACTAAAATAATAAAATAATAGGAGAATCCACAACAAAAACCAGTAATCATTTGCTGTGCCTTTACTCTCCTTTTGCTTTCATCTTTACCCATTTCTTTTCTTCGTTCTCTTGGGGTTACCTCCATATTTTAAAATAACACTCCCATCCTATTATTTTTTTGATTTATCAACTTTACGCATTTTGTTGGCTTCCTGCTGTGATAGACTGTGAGTTATCACTCTGTGTCACCCCAACACAAACTTCCTCTCCACTTTTCCTTCTCCCAATATGATCTAGGACTATTTTCGGTAATTCCACTAATCTCTCCTGTCCATTCAAGCAGCATAGTTAAAATCCTTTCTTAGTTTAATAAACCATGGTGAGACAGCAGTTGTTTGAACTTACATTCGAAACAGTAGTGCTTTTTTTTTTTTCTTAGGAGGACAGGGATGAGTAAAGTGGCAATAAAGATGGACATCCCAGAAAGAGGATAAATCATGTGAAATGATGCAGAGGATAAGAGGAGTATATCAGACCTAGAGGACACGTGGCACTCACACTAACATAGAGAACCTAAAGTACAATGTCAAGTTGTCCGGTGAATTATCCAGGGTACTGTGTGTGGACAGAGTAGGTCCTGAAATAAGAAGGAGTAGGTTAGAACAAGTCAACTCTGGACTTGTCACAAAAGTAATTTCTATGCCCCATAGAGTCTCATTAGCAAAAAAACGAAAAAAGAAACCCAAAGCACTTTGCATTAAAAAAATACTTTCCCATTCTGATGTGAAATGTTTAAAAATGTCACGGCCTTTTTAGTTATTTTCAAACCAAATAGAAAGAAGTATTTTTCAATTAAGTCCTGTCTGGCATAAATTTGTAAATGGAAAAAGCTGCATGAAAAAAACCTTATATTTTGCTAATCTTCAGTCTGAGAATTTAATTAAAAGAACATCATATTGCTAAAGCCTAAACTTTCCTCTTGTATAGATTGCTGCATATCAGATTAAATTTTAAACAACATCAGAGCATTTACTTAGACTGTGTCAGTACGCCAGGAGCTCATACGTGCCATAGTGTAACAAATCCTCAACAAAACCTGTGAGATAAGTATTATTAGTATTCAGTGAAATAGTTGTAGAGCGTAAGGCTTACACAGCTTAAGAGACTTGCTGAATGTCATGTATATAACAATAGCAACCATTTACATATTTAGCACTTAGTAGGTGTCTTGCTCTTTGCCAGTCGTTTCACCAACATTATTTCGTTTAATCCTTACACTATCCCTGATAAGCAGACTTTAGTTCCCCATTTTGTAAGTGAGAAAATTGAGGTTCAGTGAGTTGGAGTATTATAAATTTCCCACACCTATTGGGTAGTTAGACAGGTCTTAATCCAGCCCTATATCTTAACCGGTAATCGTGGAATCGAAAGGATAACCTCACTCTGCCAGCCTCTAGTCCAAATACCTTTCCTCTGCACCACCCTGATTCCCAGGGCAAGAGACTGCTGGTGATTGCTTGCTTTCTCGGTGTTGAAAGGCATGTCATTATGCCTTGTAATGTCGGAAAGAATAAATTGCTAAATTGAATGTTTCCTGAGCATGCTTGTTAACACCTTCTAACCAAACACAACCTTGATGGACAAATTTGCATCTAAGATCATCATACTGGCCGGGAGTCTTAGTGAAAATACTAGAAGAAAAGGAAGGTTATCACTCCACCTACAAACTGAGCTCTAAGATACACTAGGAATGTCTCTGCCCAGCACACTGGATACAGTAGAATAGCAGAGCGATAGGTTCTCAGAATAGGAAGAAACCTCAGAGGTCATCCGGTCCATTTCTTCTCTCCCCACCACCCCCAGAACAGGCTTTCTATCTGTAACATCACTGGAAAAATTCAAAAGCACCTGCTTGAATAGTTTTCTAAGTTCCTTTCTTCTCTGAGCAGAACCTTGTCACTTACCTGTAATTGCTATTCATGCATTCATATTTTTATCCTCTGAATTCACATAGAAATCTGCTTCCTTTTTTTTAACACTTTTTATTTATTTAATCAACAATATTTGTTGTACTCATACTATGCATCAGGTAGACATAATGGGAGGAAAAAAATGGTGTAGATAGCTAGATGAACATGCACAAGAGCCCTAAAGCGGGAAGAAGAGCTTATAATACTTAATGGGGAAAAAATTCCAGTATGGCTGGATAAGAGATTGTCTTAGAAAGTAGCATAAGATTAGATAGACCAAGAGATCTTGTGCCTTACAACAATAATATGCTCAGTGTCATAGGAACATATTGAAAGGGCAAAGGAGGCAGCTTGATGGGGCAACCTCTGGCCAAATCAGGGACAATTTATTCATAAAATTAAATTGAAATTGATTCTAATCCATCAAATGAAATATAAAACCAGTGTATCAGTTCTGGTATAAATTAATGAATAAAGACATAAATAAATGCTGGAGGAAGAGATAGCTCTTCCTTATAGAAGAATATCATTAACAAATATAGAAGAAATGGTGGAGTTAGAAAATTATCAATGGAGGGTAAAACTCGTGGGCAAAAGCTTTAAATGGAACAGTATATTTACTTCTTACAAGATGCTTATTAATAACAAAAGGAAAAACAGGAACTTTGAAATGGGGAAACTTAGTAATATCATTTTAAGCAGTTGATCAAAGTTAGCATCACAGATATTGGGGAAATCTGACTCTGTGGGCCTCTTAATAATATGATATGCTGAGAAGAAAACGACATCATCTCCACGGAGTTTCTGTCAACATTCTTAACCCAAATCCAGTCATGCAGCAATATCAGGCAAACTCAAATTGAGGGACATTCTTCAAAAATGTCAATGTCAAGAAAACAAAGAAAGGCACAGAATGGTTCTTGATTAAAGGAGACTGAAAGAGACATGACAACTAAATTCCATGCATGATTCTGGAATGCATCCTAGATTGAGAAACAAAAATAGCTTAGAAGCATATATTAGGACAAATTTGGAATATGGCTTATGGATTACATAATAGTATTGAATCAGTCTTAAAATTCCTGATTTTGATAATTGATTATAGAAGAGAATGATCTCTCATCGTTAGACACTGCCCACTCTGTCCTCTATCACCCACCCCAAACCCACAATAATTCCCTGGGGAAATTTACTTTGTACTAAATTCACAGTTTCGTAGCCTGTAAAAATTGGCCTGGCCTGGGTAGAAATGAGGAGGTTTTCATTTACTAGCTGCATGACCTCGGTTTCTCCTATGTAAGATAAGGGCATGGGTGATAATATTTTAGCTCTAAATTTTCTCGCACGTCTTCATTCATTCATTCACATTTATTCATCAAAAATGTATACAAGTCACCCTACTACTTGCCAGACATATGGTGGTAAGTGACATACATATAATCCTGTCTTTGTGGAATGTGTATGGTTTAGCAAAACAGGTGGACAATTTTAAAAGTAATTGTATTTCTATGTAATAAAGGCTGTGTTTGAAATAGAATGTACTATGGGTCAACACATAAAACATAACCTCCTTTTAGCAGATGCGCTAGGCCAGGAAAGACCATTTGGGTGGAGTAGAGTTGGTCTGGTAAAGGCACAAGGGAAGATGATTTTGATATTCCTTGTGCAGGATGAGCAAGGAGAAAATATGGCAGCTTGAAGAAGGTGAAGGAATTTCAGTGTGGCTATGGGCAGAGACAGTGGTGGAACACAAGGCGTATTAATATTCTGGACTATTTGGGTCTCCGTTTATTGTTAGACCAGCCCTCGTCACTAGCCATCTGAATTTTCTTATACCCAAGGCGTGAGAGATGTAAGCTCATCCCATTACTAGAATCCAGTGTCTTTCGCACCCTCCATTTCCTCCCAAATGTCTCTGGCAAGTGCTGTGTCTGGGCTCCATCCAACTCTCCTGCCAAAAGACAGAAACTCAGTCACATCTTCCAGCCTGGGCTCGGCACAGGCCTTCTTCCCTTCGGAGAGAACTGCTGCTTGAGACATCTAATTTTACAGATCATGGTTTTGGAGAAAAAAAAATGTCACCCCAGAAGTGAATGGGAAATTATTCACTTCTGGAGTGATGGAAAATGTCAAGACAGATGGGTCAGGCCCCCAACTGGATTCCTGGGGAGCTCACCCAGAGAGCCAGGAAATCCAGCACCTTCTTCTCCTAAGCCTGTCTTAAGATCATGCAGATTTGGAAACTGGCAAACACCGCTGGGATCTTTCTCACCTCTGAGCCATTTTTCATGCTGCTTCCTCTGTCTGGCCCTTCCCTCCAACTCCTCTGAATAACTCTTACATATCTCCAGCTTAAATGTCACTTCTCTAAAACTAATGTGTGGCTCAGATGACCCAACTCTGTGCTTCCATGGTATACATTAATATATTTTATCAAAATACTGATCATACTATTTTATAATTCTTTAAATTTGTTTTACATTCTTCTCCTACCAAACCTGGATATTCATGGGGGCAGGATAAATGTATATCTTTTCTTCCTATGTCCCCCCAGCACTTAGCATAGCATATGGCAAATAGATAATGCTAAGTAATTTGTGTTGGATGAACGGATGTACGAATGAATCCTGGGTGCCTACAGTCTCCCTTATTAAACCTTTTACCCTAAATCATCCTCACTTTTAAGGCCCCAATGCCTAGAATCATCAAATTTCAGGGCTAGAAGAGACCTGATGATAATAAATCAGTGATTCCCAGGTTTGGTTGGTGGGAATGCTTCCTCGGTGAGGAAGAACGTATCTGAATCTGTGTGGAAATGAGGGCAGAGGAGATGTGCAGTTGAAATAAGCACAGGCTGTGCTTTCTTGAATGGGACAGAGAGAGGGAAGTTGCAGATAATTTCACACAACCTGCCACCTGTAGCATCCTTGCAGTCTACATGCCTTGTCTAAGAGCGACTTAGAGATGAGAAGTTTTGGTGTAGTCTGACTGTCCATCAGACCTGGAAACCGTAATATAGCATTGTCAAATGAACAGCCAAGCAACCTCTGCTTGGTCACCTTTCCCGATGGGGAACTGCCTAAAATCCAAGGCAACTCATCACTTGGACCAGGGGTTTTGGACCTCAGCACTTTCAATGGGAGGGATAACAATTGGTTGCAGGGGACTGTACTGTGTGTACTTGGAAGTTGAGTGGCATCCCTGGCCTCTACTCTCTAAATTCTAGTGACACCACTTCCCCAAGTTGTGACAACCAAAATTGTCTGTAGACATTGCCCACTGTCCCCTGGGAGAGGCAAAATTGCCCTTGATTAAGAATCACGGACTTAGAGACACGCCATCAGTGGAATGTGGGCTTCATTATACTGCACTTTATTGACTTTGCTCACCTAAGATCCATTTTCTTTTCTTTAAGTAAAAAACAAAATCAAGCCAAACAAAAAACCACCACTCTGATTTTCCTTTTGGAACTATTTCTTCCCCATCCCCCAGAATATTTGGTTTAAGTGGGACTGAATAGACAAATGAGACTTGGTTCTGAGAACTACCTTCAAATTCTTGGGGAATAGAATCCCTCTCTCTACTGGAAGTTCAGTGCAAACAGTAGATCTGAAGCTCCCGCAGCTATCTTGTCAATATGAGCAAGCAGTTCACCTCAAATGGGTCTCAGGCAGATGAAAACCGTGCTGACATCATCAGATTCCTGAAGACATTTTTCTGAGCCTTTAAATTAGACTTGGCCCCAAAGTGAATGATCCCTGCATTTTTTAGTTACGTGAACAAAGAATCCCTTTTGGACCCGATAAGTCTTAGTTGCATCTGTATCAGCTGCAACTGGAAAAAGACATGACTTTTTAACACGTATTTTTCAATTCCTAGTTCTTTCTCAGAGGAAAGAAAACGCACATTTGCACTCTTTTACACAAACTTCTACTTGATTGTACGTGGGTTTCGAAGGTGTTAAAACAGGTGAATTTACCAAGGTTTGAGTTCCCTCACCCCTGGGCTACCACCCAGTGTGTCTCTATTTTCCATAATTTTTCCGAAATGATCTTGGTAAAGCATAAAGCTGTTGTTCATGCCTGTTTTCCATTTAACAGCCTTTGATAGCTCTGATTACCTACAAGATATGTCCTCACTCCACAGTCCAGGGCTCAGAGCCTTTACAACTTGGACCAGACGACATCTGCAGCTTCAATGTTGGCTGTGCAACCCTTTCCTGTAAGCCCCCCAGGGTATCTCTGAGACCCCAGCGTCCTGCACAGAGCGTGTCGCAGTGCAAGCCTGCAGTGAATGAGTGACTGCAACACCCCTGCTCTCTGTGAGGAAGCTCTTTCTCGCCAGGCAGATTGTCAGCTTCCTCCCTTTGCCAAATGCATTCCCTTCTGTGTAATAACAAGTAGGAACAGAGCTGGCAATTCCTGTACCCGACGCCCGCCCAAGATCCTGCCTCCATCAGGCTAAAGGAGGCTCCTAGCCGCCTCTGCCCCAGGCAAGACCACCTGATGTCCAGCCGAGGATACAGCAGCTGAAAGGACCCTGAGTAGCACCTGCCCAGTGCCTGACTCTCTCAAGTTTTGAGAGCCCAGCCTTCACCCTTCTGCCCCAGAATATCCTGTGAAAATCTCACTTACAGGATTTACCACTCAACACTGTGATTATTTGATTATCTTTCTGTCTCAGGCATTAATTTGTCCTCTCCAGTGAAAGAAAGAGAGTACACAGCTTATTATTTTTTATTCTGCCAGTGCCCAGGTCAGTGTCTGGAACTCAGCCCAGTTGATTCCATTTGTCCAGTTGAAAAAAATAACTAAAGGACGAAAGAATAAAATCTGGAAATAATAAAGAAGGTAAACATTGGATGTAATCAGACCTGGGTTCAAATCCTGACAACCTACCTTATGAGCTGTGTCACTCACCATAGATTAAGACTCACTCACTTAGATAAGACATTAAGTATAGGCAGAAGCAGAGAGATTTATTGAAAGCAAAGTACACTCATAAGAAAAGACAAAAGAGTGAACTGATCCACGGAGGAACAGTGCCAACCCAGGGTTAGGATCTGACCTTTTATATTAAATCTTAATACCATGCTAAACTGAGGGTGGAATATTCATGGGCTTTCCAGGAAAAGGGTGGAGAGTTCCTAGAACTGGGAACTCTCCCCTTTTTTGATCTTGTAGAGTAACTTCCAGGAGCTACCATGGCATTTGTAAACCCCTTTCTGTCCCTTCTCTTTCATTGTGGTGTCACCAGTGCCCAGAACAGTGCCTGGGACATGGTCTATATGCATACCTATTTTTGAAAAACTAAGCAAGCCAATGAGGTGAGTATTATTGTTGTCCCTATTTTACAGATGAGGAAACTGAGGTTCAGAGAGTCTAAGTAGCTTGTCTTGAAGTGAAGAAAGCTATAATTAGGCTCCAGGGCATTGGTGGCCAGATTTCATGTGCTTCATCACTGTAAAAAAAACAACACACACACACTGGGAAAATGTCCACTAAGTGTGCTACAATCTGAGAGAGATTTCCATCCAGACTAGCTAAAATAAAATTAAAATTTGGGTGCTTCGGTGGGCCAAAAACCAGAAGGACACATTTCCGGCAGAGGGGGCCGAGCTGGGTAGTGGGTGCAGATCCTTCTGTTTGCTCAGACATAATTTATCCATTTCTGGGGAGAGTGCTGCCAGAGCTCATCGTCAGGAGAGCTCAAGAGGAAAACAATCAACTCACTTTTCCCCAAGGCCCGGAGTGTATCAGGAAGGGTGCATTTTAGACCATAAACCAGCCAATACAGAAATTGTTTTCTGACATATGAAATGCTTTCATTTACATTACTTAATTCTCAGAAGAAAGGGTGGTTATACCCTTTTCTCCACTTTCCAGATGAGGAAACAGAGGCAGAGAAAGCATAACTGACTAATTTGAGATTACCCAGAGAAGTGCTAGGGTCTAGACTTGAACTAAACAATTCCACTTATAATCACTTATTGTAAACCTTGGGGGACCATCGCCCCCTTTGAGAATCTGATGGAAACTGCAGACCACCTTTCCAGATTACCTTCTCTGTTCTCTCCTCTTCTGCTCCTTCCCCTCCCTCCCCTTTTGTTTTCTTTTGGTTTATGAAACCCCTTAAACCCAGCTGGAAAACCCCTCACTCTAAACCACTGCATGGAAAATCCAGAAATGAGAACATCAGATAAATCAGCTGATTTAGCTTTGAGGGGTCTCATTTTCCTTCGTGTTAAATAGAGAGAGAAACTTCATCTGTGCTCAGGGGATCCCTGATGTCCTCATAACCATAAGAAAATCATCATGGAAATATTGTGTATTGAGGTGACTGGAAGTTATCTGGCAACGTATCCCAAGCACTAGCTAGGGACAGGAGATCCATGTTGTGTTCCCTACTCCAGCATTAAAGAGTCATTATGGGACTTTGGTCCTTAGAATGCCCGTCTGGAAAATGGACCTATAGAGTCAGGGTCCTGAAGTACATATCACAAGCTAAGGTGATGAGTTAGAAAATCAGTGAAAGGTGGAGTGGAAATCAGCAGGTTGAAAGGAGATGAGATGATTTGGATAAATTACAAGGGTGGTTTATTAGTAAGGGTAAGACAATCTGCCATAATACAGAGACCACAAATGACAGTGACTTAAACAAAATCGAGTTTTGTTTTTCTCTCAAATAACAGACCCGCGGCAGCCAGGTGGTAAGGAAATTGAGCAGGTGGCTCTGTGACCATCCACGGGAAGCTTGCACCGGTGATTTGAATCAGGCCAACGAGACCTGATCCTGAGAATTTCTATGGAGTGGCCCTCCTTCTGCCAGGGCGACGAAGAAGGTAAAATGCAAACTCTGAGTTATTGGTGGTCGTTTTTGCCACTATATAGGGGACAGGCCGCCTAGGAATGAAGCAGAACTGAGAGATGAAGAGAGATCGTGGGTGACATTATTCAGAGCTCTTGGATCCAGCCATGCCTGAAGCTATTAATGCTAAAATTCATTTCATGAGCAATGAATCCCTGTTTTGGCTTTTGCCAGTGTGAATTAAGAACTTGGAATGAGAACAATCCTAGTACATCACATTACAAGTTCCTTGATTTTCCTCCCATACCTTGGCTCTCAAACCGGGCTACACAGAAGAAAATCTATGGAACTTCATAAAAATTAGACATTCCCTAGACAAATTTAGTTCAGCCAGTCTGAGGAGAGACTAAGCAATCTTCCCAGGCTTCTAATATGAAAGCTTCCCACAAGTTTCTAATGGGCAGTGAGATTAGGAACAACTAATTAACACATGCTGCCTACCAGTGTGATTATTGCTGTGTGATTTTGGGAAATCACTGACCTCATCGGGTTACTTTTGCTTTACTTATAATAGAAAGAGAAAAAAGCCAAATGATTTTGTAAATGGCCTTCCTGCTTTAAAAGTCTACCGTAATGACGGTTTCTCTTTCATGGGCCCCTTCTTCCCCGAACCAAGTTCCAAGTGTTCCAACACACACACGCACACCCTCCCCTCCCCCCCCCCCCACACTCTCCCATTGTGAACAGGCCCAGTCAAGAAAGGCACCTCCGAGCCCTGGCCCACTTTCCACGGCAGCCTCTCGCCTCCATCGCAAGCACTGACAGGTGCGAGCTGAGAAAGATCCAGGCCCTGTTTGAAGCCCCGTGATAAGAAGAGAAGCTGGGAGACAGACTGAGGAGAAGAAACAAAAATATTGATCTCAAGAGCTGACAGGTTTTACTGAAGGTTCCGGTGGTAGGAAAGGGTGAGCCCAGACTGAGAAGTTTACACTTTCCCTGTGCAAAACTCAACTTCAGCAGCACCCTGATTAAAACATTTTCCGCGCTCATCATATCCCAGAATTCCAGGCTCCCCGTCTTATTTCTGACTCTGGCAGCCTTTGAAGTCGGAGGGGCTTGCTGCTCCATGGGCACACAGTGTTTTTTTATGTCTCTGTGCCCTCATCTGACCAGCTCTGCTGCCTACACTTCCTGCCCCCTTCTGAGCCTGGTGAATGACGGCTCCCCTCTTCCAAGACCCAGGTCAAGCAGGCTGTCTCTGTGAACCCGGCTGGAGTGCCCCTGGCAGCGTCGTCAACCCCTCCTTCTGCTGCGCTTCAAAGGCACCGTCTAGGCCTAGTGACTGCTACCCTCTGAGTTATAATTATTTGTTCACATGCCTCCCCCACCAAGAGAGGGCGGATACTACACCCCCAGGACGAAGTCGGTGCTCCGTAATTTCTTATCGAATGAACAGAACTGAACAGAGGTGAAATAAATAAAAGGAAACCTTTATCGCAGTCGCTGGATTGTAGACTTGAGATGTCTTGGTTGGAAATCTGTTTAATATGTGTCCTGCATAGGTAGGCGCCAGAAAGCATAATTTAATTTGTCGTAGAGCCATCATTTTGAGCATTCGCTGGAACAATGGTTCTCACTCTGAAGTTAGCATCAGAATCATCTGGAAACGGGTCAGCACAGATTCCTGCATCCCGCCCCAGAGATTCTAATGTTGTAGTAAGGCTGGGACAAGGCCTGAGGGTATGCAGTTCTAGCATGTTCGCAGGTGATGCTGATGCCGTTGGTTTGGGGATCGCAGTTTGAGAACCACTGTACTAGCGATTCTGTTACTCTCGTTCAGGGTCTTTGTAATGTGTAGGACGGTTGTCCCTACACCACATTTCTCTGTGGCACTGAATCTTTTGAATTTCTCTGCTGGCTTCTTACCATGCGGTTGGAGTCTTCCTCAGTGACACCAACAGCTGTGTCCTTTCCGTCACATCGTGATTCCTCACTATGACACTGTGTTGCATGACACAGGCAGGGAGGAACACTGGGCTTCGGTGGATGGCGAAAACTTACTGCAAGAAGAGAGGCTAAGAATCGGCACTTTTGGAGTGTGGGAGAACTCATTAGGAATGGAGATCAGTAAGAAGGGAACTTTAAAAAGGGGTGTGGGAGGCAAGCTGAGAATTAAGGATTTCATTTGGATTGCAGCAAGAGAGATTGAAGCTTTAGGATGTTCCGTGAGCCAGGGGTTCTCACCTATGATTTCCCATTATCGTCACCCAGGGAGCTTCTACAACGGGCCAGTGCCCTGGGCCCACTCGAGACCAATGGCATCAGAGTCACTGGGGCCCTGATCCCACAAATATTGTTATGTTTTAAAGTTTCCCACGTGATTCCACTAGGAAACCAGGATTGAAAATTTCTACTGGAATCTCTCTATTTCCACAGGTCCCTCAAATTTTAATCCTTGACCTTGGGCACTGTTCAGCCATATGCCTTAGCTGCACCTGCTATACCCTTGCCATTCTGCTCACCATGGGATCCCACCTGAATGGAAGATGTGAGTCCAGGAAAGATTACCTCTCTTTGCCTGGGCTCTCTTGCTTCATATGTGAGTTCTTGGTGGAAACCAAAAACATGGAAAGGCTGTCTCCCTGACCCTCCTATCAAAAGCAACCACACCAGCCTCTTCTTTTGTCACCGTTTATCCCTTTAACTTATTTTATTTCCAAAATAACATTTATTACACTCTAAAAGTCTTATACATCTCTGTGTTTACTTACGAAACATCTCCCTCTCCACTGGAATCTAAGCGCTGTAAGGGCAGAACTTCTCTGTCTTGTTCACCACTGCCTTAGTCTTCTTGAGCTGTCCTAACAAAGCACTACAGACTGGGTGCCTTAAACAACAATAAACAAGAGAGTTTTATTTTCTTATCATTCGGAGGCTGGGAGTCAATGATCAGGGTGCCAGCTTGGTTATGTTCTGATGAAGGCTCTCTTCCTGGCTTCTAGAAGGCTGTCCTCTCACTATGTGCTTGCATGACCTCTTCTTTGTGTGTAAGGGCAGAAAGAGAGAGAGAATACAGGCTCCCTTGTGTCCTTCTTCTTCTAAGAGCATCAATCCCATTGGGCCAGGGCCCTACCTCATCACATTGGGAATTAGGGCTTCAACATATGAATTTTGGGGGTACACAAGCATTCGGTCCATAACAACCACCCATCCCCTGTATGCAGTGTAGTGTATGGCATGCAGCGGGTGCTGAATACCTGCAGGATGAATTAATTCAGTAATCCCCAAACTTATCTCCATCAAAGAGTCTTGTGGGCAATCAGAGCCTCAATTCTTCCAGAGAAAACCAAAAATTGAAGTCTCAATTAAAATGCTACTTCTTTCTTCTTCATAAGCCCATCATGGTGATCACAGCTCAGATTCCTTCATGCTGAATGCTAAAATGAGTGGCCAACAGTGGATACTCTACCTTGACTTTCTGAAGCCTGATTTCCAGAATGTTTTGTCTTGCAAGTGCTTCCTTCCCACCCACATGGCAATTTTGGAGAGGAAGAGCAGGTTTTGAAAGACTTCTTTTATTTCAGATCCACTTGCCAAGCATGAAGGAAAATGTAACAGGAGAAGGGTGGTCTAGCAGAATAAGGTAGATGTGTGTATATATATGTGTGTGTGTGTGTGTACTTATGAGTATTTATGCAAATGTATAAGAAAGATATCATGCATAAGAAAGAGAGGGTGGTTTGTGTAAATGAAAGAATCAAGTATTTATATCCTAGCTCATTCGAGGCACTCAAAAATATTATTATGGAATGAATGAATGAATAAGTGAATGAATGAATGAATGAATAAAAGATGAATGTGTAGGGAAATCAATGTGGAAAAAGAAGTGCCAGGTCTTTAAAATGGGGTAAATAGGCAAAAGGAAGGAAAAGGAGGAATCACTGATGAATTAGAAGTTCTTAGAGGAGGTGCCCTCTGAGAGAGCAAGAGAGACAAAAGGGAAGAGAGGGACAGTTCTAGATTTCTGCAGTACCAATAAACCGCTCACTGTCCTGGCCCCTTTGTCTTTATTAAAACCTAATTTATGTCAGCTCACCCTCACCTAAAGAGCAATATTAGCCTCAATTGACAGTTGAGTGGTACCTAGAACCATTTTTCTTACTTGGAGTAGAGTGACAAGTGACCACAAATTCCTCTCATCCCAATGTTCCTTTGCAATGTTCCTTTGCCACCTCTCTCGATAAGAGGTGGGGTCTATTTCTCTGCTCTTGAATCTAGGTTACTCGTGAGACTTGCATTGGCTAACAGATATTAGTAAATGTGATAGAGACAGAGGCTCGTGTAGCTCTTAGACATTGGGACTTGCTCTCTCATGCTGCCCTGGGAACTCCAAGACCATCAGACAGGTTGAGAAAGCCCAAGCTAGTCTGCTGGATGGTTACAGGCATGTGGCCCAGAATCTTCTATCACACAAGCTAACAGCCTGCTGTGCATCATACTCGTCAGTGAGGCCATCCTAGACCAGCCACCTGACCCCCCAGCAACCCAAAGATGCATGAGAAAGTATAGTAGAGATGGGTTCGTATAGCCCAGACCATACAAAACAATCAACCCACAGACTTATAAGATAAATATGGTTGTCATTTACGCTACTGACGTCTTGAGGTGCCGTGTTACACAGCGAAAGCTAACTGATGCATCACCTTAGACCTCGGATCCCCATGTGATGGATAGTAGACCATAGATTTTAGCCTGCTTGTATTAGCTTCCTATTCCTGAGTAACAAATTACCACAAACGTAGGAGCTGAAGGCAATACACATTTATTATCTTATAGTTCTGCAAGTCAGGTATGCTTATCTGGGTCCCCTGCTCAGGGCTTTGCAATGTTTCAGCATAGGTCAGCTGGGAAGCAATGGATAGAGCATCCGGCTTTGTTGAAACATGGAATTCCCTTATAATTATAAAAGCAAGGGCCCCAGTTGTTGTCTGGAGGTTACCTTTAGCTCCTGCAAGCCATGCTCAGCTCTTGGACATGTGGACTCACAACTTGGCAACCTGCTTATTCAGAGCCAGCAGTGAGTGAGAGAAAGACTCCAGATCACAGCCTTAGTGCATAATTATGTACACCTACCACATATTTCCTGTCACCTTGGCCATCTTCCATTGGTTAGGAGCAAGTCACAGGTCCCATCCGCACTCAGGAGATGGGATCTCAAGAGCCATTTCAGAAGCCTCTGACTACATTAACTTTAACACGCTGACCTGAGAGGGGCTTCTGCCTCATTTACTCGTCATCGAACAAACACATACCCAGGGCTTTCTGCATGGCCAGCACCCGGGACACAGCAATAAACCAAGTCACAGCAAGAGGAGGGTGATGCTCATAAATAATAGCGTGTATGTCATGGTGAGAACTTTGGCTTTTACCCTGAGAGGGCGGAAGAGCCACTAAGAGTTTTGAGAAAGAGAGAGGCAGGATCTCATTAATGTTTTCAAATCACCACTACGGCTGCTATGGAAAGAGACTTCAGAGAGAGCAGTGGGGTGGCTACTACAAAATCTCGGTGAGAGAAGAAGGAGGGTTGGATCAAGGAACAGCAGTGAAGACGGAGAGAAGTGAGGAGTGACTTATTTCCCAGCCAGGGACTGACTTCAGGCTTCTCCTGGGTCTCCAGCCTGCATGGAGGAAAACAGCCATGATGCCTCACTTCTTGTCAACTCTTCCCTTCAAGGGGTCTAAATCCTTGCAGGGGGTTCTGATTTGGATAGCTGCCTGCAGGGTCTTACCGCCACCCCTTGCATTTGCTTTTGCTTGCTGCTCGAACTTCAGCAACACGCAGTTACGGGTAGTAGTAAAATCTTTACAGTCTTTGGTATCAAGAGCATCTGGGATGAAATCTACTGGTAACTGGCTGAATGAGCCTTATTTTCCCATCCATAAAATGGGCATAACAAAGCCCCAGATTTGTTTGTGGACCAAGTAAAATAATTCAATTAAATGCCTGTTAGAACAACATCGATCTCTCCTCTTTCCTTCCATACAATGAATGCCTGTCTGATCTTGCCCTATTCTCAAGCAATTTTGCCTTCCTCTGACAGAGTCTGTTCTGCTGCCTGAATTTGATGGTGATGTTGAGAGCTTGGGCTAACAGAAGGAAACCATGTGGACTGTGGGTGCCTTTGCAGTATGTTGGCAGCTTTTCCAGGCTGTGATGGTCATCCCCCACCTCTCCTGTTTCTTTCCCAAGGGCATGGAATGCAAATCCAGCTGCAGCCTGACAGAGCTGCCACTCAGCTCAGAGCCAATATGATCAGGATGTCTCAGAAAGGTCCAGAAAGGACAAGAAAAAATTCATAAAGTAACAAAACAGAATAAAGGCTACTTTTCTCTTCGAGTTTGGCCAGTGCCCCAGGCCAGCAAGTGCCTGTGTTCCTGACCGAAATGCTGAGGAAAGAAAATCTCCATGCAGAAAGAATGTACAGTGAATTACTTGAGACCATTCTTTTCTACATGCACCTGGTACTTGACTGTTTACCTGACTTTTATAAAGGTCTAAAAGGATTAAAACAAAACAAAGAATTCAGTTATCACCAAGAAGCATTTATGGAGCATCTTCTCAGGAGCGTCATTGTGCTCTGAACCTTATGGTAGGAAAATAAAGACCCAAAAGGCACTGGTCTAATCACTACCATCACCGAGGTTCTAAGAGAAAAGATAGTACAAAGGTGCTGCACCAATGGCTTGAGGGCAGTGATTACAGAGCAGAAGGCTAATAAATTAAACTGTCGAGTTCTGAGCTGTCAATGGAAGCCCAAAGTAGATCAAGTGTCAGGCAGGAAGGAGTTAATTGAAAAAGGTTTTAGCTACCACCTATATGCTCCTAGTGACAGTCAAAACTATATTTTCATTTCCCCTAATGATGTTAATTAGGCTCATTAAGATTACAAAGAAAGGAACCATGTAGAGACATGGGAGTTTATTGTAAGAATGCAAGGCAAGTACAGGTAACAATAACAATAACACTCTAGGTTTGGCTGTCCTGTGATTACAAATGAGGACACATTAGCATCAACATCCAAATCTCCCTAACTCTGAGCCCCAGCTCTAATTTAGAAACTGCTCTCTCCTTGGCTTCCCTATAGAATTCAGGTAGTTGACAGGGTGTCCCCAGGGAACTTGGGAACAAACGTATCATGTTCCTGTGCTGGGGTTGGCCCCGTTACACTGACATGTCCTCTTCTATCGTCAGTGCCGTATATAAGAATGCCAATTTTTCAGGGATCGTTTCCTAATCTTCCCCAAGGTGTTCATCTTTCAGTTTTCAGAGCAGTGTTGGGTTCCATGCCAGTTTGGCAAGAATTCTGCCCCCAATTCTGGGCTGAACATTGGTTGCTTTGGCCAAAAAGGCGGCACTGCTGATGCCCTGTGCCCCATGAAACTGTTCAGCTTTTGTGCACTGCTGAGTGACTAAGGCCATATTATTCCCTTTATTGTTCCCTACATACAGAAACCCTTCTCTCCACCTTTATATGAATCATACTTGGGCACAGCAATTAATTTAAGTGAATACCGAGTAGTGAAGGGTGAGATGGGGAATTGTTTAAATGTACCGGGCCAAGGCACCTGAGTTCCAGCTCCAGCCCAGGTAGGATTCCCTGTGACATTCAGCAAGCATCACAGTGTTCCGGAATGAACAGGAATATCATTCATGATCCATCAGCATCTCCAGGGTCTCATTGATTTCTAGAGGCAAATTCCTTCATCCCTGATTGTGCAGTGTCTACGGGGAGTCTGTCAGATTCCACCCTAGTATGCATTACCTCTCATCTTCTTTTTATAGCTTCCCTCCGTGGATGTCTAGAGTTCTATGATGTCTTCTATGTCTCTACTTTTTATGTGAACTTCTCAAGAGAAATAATCTGATCGAATCATTTAATGATTCTCCAATGCAGTCAATTAGTCACCGTGCAACATAGCATGTCCATATTGGGCAGGGTTCCCACATCAGGCCACTTCATTGACTGCTGGTCTGAGATTGGCCAAACCTTGAGCTTATCAGCCATAGCCATGGTTCCAAGAACAGACAGCTATGCATAAAAATTTGTTTATGGTTTGGCTGCTCAGAAGGCACCTGTAGATGTAAGAGATGCCCTGAGATTCATAAACTCTTCTCGCATTTAGCCAAGCTCCAGCCTCAGGTGTCCAGCTTTCTCCTACACATATCCACCTGAGCATCTCAACCTTATCACATCTTACACTCTTCAAGTTACCAATAAAAGCCTTATTTTTTTCCTGCCTACCTACTCTGACTTAAGTACCCCCAGCCATAAATCTTGGTTTTTTCTCCTTTCCTCATCAAATATATTCAATATGCATACAATCCAGTACACTTCTATGTATGCTCCCAAAACATCTGGGTTTCTTACTCTAGTTCAGAGCCTCATTTTTCTACACTTGGTCTATTGCAATAGCATCTGTATCATCTCGCTGATTCCATTCCAGCCTAAAGTATACACAAGTACCGTTACACTTGTGCATAACTCTGCTCCTTTGATATACTATTAGTTATACTGAAAAGGTCTATCTTTCTTCTGTGCTTGATCAACTTCCACTAATTCCTTAAATGTGGCACAAATGTCACCTATTCCATGAGAAATTCCTAGCTTTCTCCTGTCTCAGCCAATCAGACCCACATTCCTCTGTGCTAAATCCACATCCTTGCAGAAATCCCTGTCACAGCACTTAGGGACTGAATGATATTGATTTATTTGCATACAAAATAAATGAGTGAGATGAGGTTACAGGATGCTCACAGGTTCTATCTCATTGAAACACAGTGTAAGGGACTTCCAGGCACTAATCTGAGTGTTCTAGCATTAGCCTGAGCCCAAGTCCACGTTCCTTCATTGAGTCTCTTCTTCTTTTCCCCCATTGCGATGGTCCTCCCCGTGGTATAGGAGGCAGTGGGAAGTGGGTGGCCACATCACCTGAAGTGTGGAACAAAATATTCTCTTTCTCTCTCCACATGTTAAGAAGGGAGAAAATAGAGGAAGTGTAGATGAAAGAAGAGCAAGAGGCTCAATAAGTATGAAGAGAGTGCACTGGCCGGGTGTGGTGGCTCATGCCTGTAATCCTAGCACTCTAGGAGACCGAGGTGGGAGGATTGCTCAAGGTCAGGAGTTCAAGATCAGCCTGAGCAACAATGAGACCCTGTCTCTACTAAAAATAGAAATTAGCTAGACAACTAAAAATATATAGGAAAAAAAATTAGCCGGGCATGGTGGCACATGCCCGTAGTCCCAGCTGCTCGGGAGGCCGAGGCAGAAGGATTGCTTGAGCCCAGGAGTTTGAGGCTGCTGTGAGCTAGCCTGATGCCATGGCACTCTAGCCCAGACAACAAAGCAAGACTCTGTCTCAAAAAAAAAAAAAAAAAAGAGTGCACTAAAAAGGCCTAGAAACAATGACCAACTCCACAGCAATGAACACCACTAGTACCCATCTTGGGATCTCTAAGTACCAGTTTACACTCACAGGAATCAGACTTAATTGTCAAAATAGCAGAATCCAGGACTAGGATAGAAAATTTTCAAGATGAGCTGAATATACCACGTTATTCTAGAAAGCTAGAAAGCTGTCAGAGACTACTAGGGTTGAGCCAAGGACTCAGAAACCAATTCGAATAAGAGGACAGACATCAGCAAGAGGGCAGAACAAGATTTTCTAGTGCTTGTTCCCCACAGGAACATCAATTTGAACAACTATCCACTCACAAAAGTACCTTCACAAGAGCCAAGGAAGTCATGTGGGAGATTATAGCACCTGAGTATAGCACAGAAATAAAAAAAAAATGCATTTAAAAGGATAAGAAGGACAGTTTTATGTCACCCACATCGTCCCTTGTCCAGCCCCACGGTGGAGAGAGATAACATCACCATGTAGAAGAGGGAAATGAGCACCGGACTTTGTCACAAATCCCCAAACTTGGCCCACCCCAGTAAAATTCAACACCAGGCAGGTGCCTGGCTCTGGACTGCCCTCAGCACCTGGATGGCCCCAGTGGACTCAGGCTCTGCGTTGCCACCCGTCATTCAGACCCCATGGCCCCAGACTCCAGACTGCCCCAGTGCTGGGCTGACCCCTACAACCCTAGTCATCAGACCGGCACCCATCCAGCCCCTAGGCTGGCCCCTGTGGATACAGGTTCCAGACCCACCTAGTGCCAAGTGATCCCCTGCAGCCCCAGGCCCCAGGTCCAGCTCTGCACTGGCCACAGGTTGGCACTTCTGGCCTCAAACTCCGGGGTAGAGTAGACCCCACCACTGGACAAAAAACACATAATCATCACAATACATTCAGGAAAAGCTTTTGACAAATCCAACATTGCTTAATGATAAAAAAAAAAAATTCTCAAGGAATTAGGGGGAGAAAGAATGTACCTCAACACAATAAAGGCCATCCATGTACAAGAAAACTGCAGCTAATCTTATACTCAATGGTAAAAAATTGAAAGCTTTTCCTCTAAGATCAGGAGCAAGATGCCTACTGTTGCCATTTCTATTGAATATAGCACTAGACTAGAAGTGCTAGCCAGAGCAATTAAGCGAGAGAAAGAAATCAAAGGCATCAAAATTGGAAAGAAACAAGTTAAACTGTTCCTGTTTGCAGAGGACATGATCTTATGTAGAGAAAACCCTAAAGATGCCACCAAAAAACTGTTAGGAAGCTGAGGTGGGAGGATCTCTTGAGCCCAGGAGTTCAAGAGCAACCTAGGCAACATAGTGAGACCCTGTTTGTAAAAAAAAAAATTTGAAAAAAAAGTAGTTGGGCATGGTGGTGCACATAGTTATTAACGATGTATTACATTCTTGAAAATTGCTGAGATAGTAGACTTTAAGCATTCTTACCACAGAAAATTACAAGTATGTGAAGTAAGGTATATATTAATTAACTTGATTTAGCATTCCATGATGTGTATATATTTCAAAATGTACACAATAAATACATGCAAATTTTTATTTGTCAGTTAAATTTCTTTTAAATGTTAAAAATATGAAACTAAAATGAATAAGATATCACTGACCCCAAATGAGACAATTAGAGCATCACCAAGAATGCAAACTGCAGTAGATTAAAATGTAAGTAGGTTTAAATTTATGAGTTCATGACAATTCTAAAAAAAATAAACAATTCATTGTTTGCTGTTGGAAAATGCCGGAGAACCAACTCATCGTTTTGAAAATTGGAAAATAAATGGAATAATTAAGCATTTATCTTGGCTCTCCCGTCTTAATTGTGTATCCCAGCTAATGAACAAGGAAAAAATAATATAATACAAATATTACTATTTTGCAATTTCTAATGAATTAACGGATCTAGTCAATGGTTAGCAATGATTGCTACCACCACAAAAATGGAGACGCCAGAACTCACATGCCTTCTAATGCAAGTACACATCTCCCATGATAGCCTTGAAGTTGAATTTGATCAAGTCTCTTGTTCTACCACCAATGTATAGAAAATAAAAGGAATAGAGGAACAATTTGCAAAATTCAGATGGCAAGAAACTCAGAAAAAATGACTCAGTTTTTTTCCAGCTGTCCATATTCATGTCTATGCCTATGTCTACGTTTATGTTCATCTCTATCTCTATGTCTATTTTTGTTTCTACGTCTATGGTCCTGTCTGTGTCATGTCAGTCTCTCCGTCTCTATCCATGTCTATGTCTATATCTGCTTCTATGCCTGACGTGTGTCCACACCTTCTTACCTAGTTGTTGTACGAAAATAGATATGGGGGGATCTATATATTAAAAGAGACAAGAGACACATAAGTTAATCGCAGTATATGGACTTCATTTGGATTTTGATCAATCACACTGTATAACAATTTTTAAGACAATTATGAAAGGTAATTACTAACTGGGTATTTGATGATATCAGGTAATTATGATTTTTTAAGTGTGATAATTGCATCAAAGTTATGTTGTTTTTCTAAATATTTTCTTATCATTCATAAATGTATATAAATAAACTATTTACATGATGTCCAAGAGGTTTTAAAAAGACATTATAAATATAGGGGCAGTCCATTATAACAAATGCACCACTCTGGGCAGCATATTGATAGCGGAGGAGGGGCAGGCAGTGTGGGAGGGGACGGGATATGTGGGATATTCCTGTACCTTCTGCTCAATTTGACTGAATCTAAAGTTGCTCTAAAAAATAAAGTCAGTAAATAAATAGAAAATAAACAAATAAATATGGGACAGAGGAGGAAAGTGGGTGAAGGTATGAATGAAACCAGATGGAGCTGAAGCAAAGTAGTGGGAACAGGGAGTTTCATTGTATTATCTTTTCTGCTTTTGTAAATATTTGAATTGTTTTCAATGAGGGGGGAAGGAAAATACAAGATGACTCTTCCTTTCCTATCCCCTTTGTTAGCTTCTGTTATTCCTCCATGTATCAGCTGCGCTGCTGATTTCTCAGAGTATGATGTTTGTCATTCTTTTTGCTCCCTCGCAACTGAAAAAGCCAGATACTTTCTTTTCAGAACTTCTTGCAGCTGGAAAGAAGATCACCACTCCACCAAACAAATACCCCAGATTTCAACTGGAAAGAACCGGGACTGTGTAGGTTCAAGTCTGTGAGCAACCCAATATCCTCTAATTAAATTCCCTGTCTATTTAATTTGGTGGATTCTGTTGCTTATAATCAAAAGCTTTGCTTAAACAAAAGCTTTCCCTAATTCCCAGGTTGCTTCACAGTTCCATTATAGGTTTTCATAAAACCATTTGCTTGCCTTTTACACAGCTTGACACAGTTATGATTTATTTGCATGCTTACTTGATTAATATATGTATCCCTTATCGTATCATTAGCTTCTTGAGTGCAGGGATCACGTGTGTTTTGCTTCACCTCTGAATTGCCATCGTCCAGCCCAGTGCCCTGGCATATTGCGCAGGCTCGATAAATATCTGTTGAATGAATGTATAAGAGAATGAGAACAAGAAGAGGAGAATGAGGGTGTTGTTTAATGTTCACCAATAAAAAGTTATATCCTTTTGGGCACATGGAAGAGTGTACTTAATCCTGTTTTGGGTAGGTGGAATCACATAACTGCTTATGTCAGGTAGTTTGCATAGCAGGGCCAGTTGTATCTTTCA
Organism: Avahi laniger; assembly: GCA_963575035.1. Lineage (NCBI taxonomy): Eukaryota > Metazoa > Chordata > Mammalia > Primates > Indriidae > Avahi > Avahi laniger. The sequence continues at coordinate 106,659 of CAUYSK010094711.1, forward strand.
GTTGAAGGCATTTAACAGCCAGTGTGAAACCTTCTACTTTCTCTCTTTTCATCTTGCAGAGACCAAGATGACCCTGTGTTCCAAACGGTGCACCACAGGAGGGCAGAGTCTGTCAGCCTAAGTGCCCGAGTGACTCTGTGGAGTGGAGAATCTAAATTGGACTGCATTAACATGTTGGTTGAGCAGGAAATAAAAAAAAGAGATAAAAACAAACAAAAACTGTCCTTGTATTAAGCCACAGAGATTTGGAAATATTGACACCTTAGCATAACCTACCCCATCCTGATACAACCAAGTGGAAAAAGAAAAAGAAAAAGAAAAAAAGAAAGAGAAAAAAAGCATCAACTTTTTCCAGCAAGAGCTCTTTGATACCTAATTAAATTAAAGGAGGACCCCTCTCGACCTTTCACCCCAGTTCCATCTAGCTTTAGCGGAATTAC
>CAUYSK010094712.1:0-11519 GCA_963575035.1 Avahi laniger
GAGCTCAGGAGTTCGAAACCAGCCTGAGCAAGAGCAAGACCCCGTCTCTACTAAAAATAGAAAGAAATTAATTGGACAACTAAAAATATATACAAAAACTTAGCCGGGCATGGTGGTGCATGCCTGTAGTCCCAGCTACTCAGGAGGCTGAGGCAGGAGGATCGCTTGAGCCCAGGAGTCTGAGGTTGCTGTGAGCTAGGATGATGCCACGGCACTCTAGCCCAGGCAACAGAGTGAGACTCTGTCTCAAAAAAAAAAAAAAAAAATTAAATCAGATAATTTTTAAAGTTATAAACTCTAAGCATGCTAGAAATGGGGTAGTAACTCTCATGTAAATGTAATGTGGTTAACTTTTCTGTCTCTAAAAACTCATTTATTTTGCCTACCTAAGAGCAAAAAGCTCATTCATAATATTTATAAAAATTATTTTGCTTGCGGTATACTCAGCACTGACTCCCATTTTTAAATGAGATATAAGTGATTCATTAGAGTCATACCTTATGCTAGAGTAAGATACTAACGTTAGGGCAAAAGACATAAGATTTTTAATGAATACAAATTCAATTATGAATGCTTGGTAAAAAGTAACAAAACAATAATACTATAAAATTATATTTTCATACATTGTTGGTGAGCATAAATCAAAACAACTGTAGGCAAAGACCTCTAGTTGCCATCATCTAAAAGCATGTTTTCCCCCTTTTCCTTAGAAACAGAACTTCAATTTTTTCCAAGGCAGTAAAGCACTAAGCTTAAAAAACTGTATTTTCCTTCTTTTCTGCAACTAGGGTAGCCATGTTAATCAATTTTGGCCAATGAAATAGACATGAATTTTGTGTGATTTTCAGCAAGGATTCTTAAAAGGAAAACTAGTAACATGTTTTTCTTTGCCTCTAAGAGGTGTAATTGGGTGACTGCGGAGACAAATGAAGAAAACTTTCTCAACTTTGTATCTTTTGAATTTTGAACCATGTACATGTCTTACACACACATAATTTTAAAAACCCACAAAACTACAGTTACTTTTTAAAACCATTACTGGTTTAGTGAAGAAAAATGGTGACTCTGGTATAGTCACATGCCTCTTAACAACAGGGATACATTTGGAGAAATGCATCACTAGGTGATTTCACTGTTAAGGGAACACTACAGAGTGTACATATACAAACCTAGATGGATCGTATGGTAACACACCTAGGCTATATGGTATAGCCTATTGCTCCTAGGCTACAAATTTGTATAGCATGTTACTGTACTGAATTTGTGTATCTAACATATCTAAACATAGAAAAGGTAATGGCATTGTGCTACAACTTTGGCTATGATGTCACTAGGCAAAAGAAATTTTTCTGCTACATTATAATCTTATAGGACCTCGTCTTATCTGCAGCCTGTCACTATTTGGGTACTTGACTGAATGGTACCTGCTCCTCATTTAAGTTTAAATTTAATTATTTACTTATGAAAAATATCCATGGGTGGGGGGAGCGGGTTATAATGGAAATTGCCTTTCTGCAGGTTGAAGTAAACTTTATTTACTCTATGTATACCAATCAGAAAAACTTGCTAGCAGAATAGAATCAATGGGAGGAGAAAAAGGAATAAAATGTGATAATTTTTACCTAATCAGTCAAATTACAAATCTAGGGCACTAGAAATAAAGCAATTTTCCCAGTCACATTTTTTCTGATTTATCACATACTGAACTTTGATGTACTGAAATTGATTTGTGCAGCATGGAACAATACTGCAAAAAATACAAAAGGCAATGGTACAGAGGGTGTAACCCTGTCGACAACTCACAACCTAGGCAATTCAGAAGCCTGGAAAACTTTACCCTCTTACTGCTTCTTTTTGGATTGGCACTTAGGAGATCGGGTTCTATTCCTGGCTCTGTAACTCACTAACTTTCAGACTTTGGGTTAGACACTTAACAAAACAGTATTTTCTAATTCAAGAAACATATTTCATTTTTATAAGCCAGCGAAGGTTATCAATAAGTGTGTGCTACATTTTTTGTCTACCTACCATGTGTTAAACCTTTTTACACAAAAGGTTATGTCATTTAATCCTTATGATAACAATGTAAGGTGAGTTCTTTTACTTTCATTTACAGATGAAAAAACAAATACTCAAAGGTGTTAAAGAAGGTGCTCATAGTCACACAACTACTAAATGCAGAATTCAGGTGATGAGCTAGGCTGCTGCCTCTGCATCTAGCATTAAACCCACTTAACTCCAGTGAGCCTTAGCCTTCTTGAATGCTGAGGTAATGGGTCTTCTACACAGTCCTAACTAGTTGTATTATGATATGGCTCATTTCTTCCACAACTGTTTTGTGCTAGGCAAAAGCGATTCTCAGGGAAGTTTGCTATCTAGTGGAGCAGGGGGAGGTGGGGGTGGGGAGGAGGGAGGGTGGATCTGAAGACCATTCAACATATCTTAAACTTCCCCTCTGTGGCTACTTCTGTATATTCTCTTCATATTTGTATGTTACTTAATGGTTACATAAAAAATTTTCACAGAAATATGAAAATCCCACCTTTAAAAGAAAGATAAAACAGTATTTATTGAATGGCCAGTGAGATTTAAAACAATCAACGTGCACAAGACTTGTGTTCAAAACTTCAAATGTTTTAAAATTCGTGTTGCACAAAGAATGATTAATTGCTACAAAACTATCACAAAATGTACCCTCAAGCACATTAGAGTTACTGTCGGAGCTTTTAAAAAATGGATGTTTCTACCTCCTGAGATTTGGATTTAGCAGTTCTGGGCTGGGAACTAGACATCTAATATACCTCCCTGGTTAGCATTCACTACAAAGGCTTAGACTCTGTATTTTAAACTTATGTACTAATCTAGTACAGGAAGCTTTTCCTTTCTCAATGTGATGTAAGGTAATATCCTGTCAATATCATGAAAAATAATATTCTTCTCTACTCCAAAAACGTATTTGGTCAAAAAGTAATCAAAATCTCCATATATAAATTCATATATTATCCAAAGAAGGGTGATAAACATTTATTTATTCAGCAAATATTTATCCATCACCTACAAGGGGCTATGTTAGGCATTGTTACATACACAAAGGGGACAGACACCCATCCCGACACCTAGAACTTTTCAATCTAATAATTAAATAAAATTATATCCTAGAGATCAGGCTGCTACACTGGTACACATAATTCTGAAAACAAATGGAAGACTTAACACAAGCCAATTTTCTACACGTGAAGCAGCAGAAGGAATAGTATAGTAATGACAGTGTGGGAAAAGAAAGATTTAATAAAAACATAAGGATGGACTTTTCCTCTGCTTATTTCTAAACGATGAGACTATTATTTCAAATAGACAGTCTTCTCCACGCACAGTTTTTATGATCAAACAAAACACTTTTTAGGAAGGGCCATAGTAGAAACCTTAGCATTAAACTACACAGTATAACCAATTCTAATGGCTAAAAATTCCCTAGTAAATGACTATTTAGGTATAACTTTTAGGATAAATGAGAAAATTCTAAGATGTGCACCTGCATATGTTATATTACTTAGACATTACAAACATGTTATTTCCTCAATGTTTATATTTCAAAGCTTTTACAGCCAAAAGCACTCTACTCAATTCAAAAACTGACAGGCTTTAGTGAAGACAAATAAACCCTTTTGGACCATCAACTTTAGAGGTCAACATTAAATTCTGCTTTTCAATTTCAGCTCACAATCCAAACTAATCCTGCAATAAGAAGAGCTGCTGGAAACACAGGGGATTGTGCTTCCCTTTTAACCCCACCTACCCTTTTTCCCAGCTTCCTATTCACAAGGGCCTAAAGGCATCCTGATTTCAGACAAAGGGAACAGATAAAATGGGAATGAACATATTAGCAGAAACTCATACTTAAGCATCTGGGACTTGTAAAGATGCATTTTGCCAAGATATTTTCTTATAATTCAGGTAACTAAAGTGAATTTTACATGTTATGCTAGCACACACATTTCTTTCCCCCCTCTTTTGATAGCTGATAATGTTTTTAAAACACAAGATTATATAGAAAACTATTTTCTTTGGCCAGACCTGTCAGAAGAAGCCAGTCTTAATATGTTGCAGATGCAACATTTCTATTTAAAGAGTTACTTAAAAAACAGCATGAATGGGAAGGGGAGAGGGGAGCTTTCCTTTATACAATTGATAAGCTTTCAGTGATTAGGAGTAGAAAAGCATTTCTAACACATGCTCCTGCAGGCTGATTTGCTTAGGGACTTAGAATTTGCTTGGAGATGTCACTATCAATTGCAAACTTGATAATGGGTAACATTCAAATCAACATAAAACCTGACTACCTTTGCTACCCAGTATACACACCATCAGTCCATGTGAAGGGTTAACAACAGAGGCTTCAGGATAAAGCTCAAAGGTAAGCTTTTAATCAATCTTGCCCCACAATGGAAGAGACTTTCCTCTATTCTTTCTAGTTTATATTTGTTGTTATTTTTTTTTAGGGGGTGGTGGGGGATGGTGGGCATTATAATTTCTAAAATTCATTCAAAGTTGTATTATCATTACCGCCCCAAGAATATATAACCATTATCACTTATTCATTACAAACCCAGGTCTAAAAGCAAAACTGATTACCTCAAGGAACCAAGCTCCTTGAATAAAAGGAACACAATTAAAAACATTAACTTACACCAGAGAAATCTTTAGAAGCAACTAGTTCTAACATTTTGGGTGTCTGGTTTTCTGTTTTCAACAAACTTTCAAAATATTTGACAAGATTATGCACTATGCTGATCTGCCAACTTCATCTATGAGAAACTGCAAATAAATTGAAGAACTAAAAAGCCTGCAAATGCCATACTTGATCCTGGTCTCATCCTGTTTCATGTTAGGTTCTCACTTTATTAGCAGCATGAACTTATCCTTTATTCATAAGTGTGCTAGGTCCCAATTATAAGCACAATTTCCCCTGCCTAGACATAATAATAAATTTAAATTTAAATGATTACGTCTTTTAGATTGTCGTAGTCCTGGCCTTTGGCCAGGGGCTAGGGGTAGGGTTAGTAATCACTTTCAGGAGCTCAGGAAAGTTAATGGATCCCCTTCTTAAAAAGTGACATATATACAAATGTGCCCAAAATACTGTGCACAATTTCAGCAATTTGCAGATCTGAAGCTGCTGACCTGCAGGTTAAGCATCCATAATATTGGGGAAACTGGACAGCCACATGCAAAAAAATGAAATTGGATCCTTACCTTACACCGTATCCAAAAACCAACTCAAAATGGATTAAAGATCTAAATGTAATACCTGAAACAATAAAGCACCTTGAAGAAAACAGAAGAAGAGCTTCACTACACTAAATTTGGCAATGATTTCTTGGATATGATATCCAAAGCACAGGCAACAAAAGCGAAAATAGACAAATAGGACTTCATCAAACTTAAAATCTTCTGTGCAGCAAAGGAAACATTCAAGAGAGTGAAAAGGCAACCTACAGAATGGGAGACAGTATTTGCAAACCACATGTCTGATAAGTGGTTAATTTCTAGAATATATAAAGAACTCTGAAAACTCAACATCATAATGTGATTTAAAAATAGGCAAAGGGCTTGAATAGACATTTCTCCAAAAAAGATATACAAATGGCCAAAAAGCACATGAAAAGATGCTCAACATTACTAAATATCAGGGAAATGCAAATCAAAAACAATGTGATATCACCTCACACCCATTAGGATGACCACCATAAAAAAAAAAAAAAACAACAAAATGACAAGGGCTGGCAAAAATGTGGAGAAAACCAGAACCCTTGTGTACTGTTAGTGGGAATGTAAAATGGTCTAGTTGTTGTGGAAAAAGTATGGAGGCTCCTCAAAAAATTAAAACTAGAATTACCATACAATCCAGCAATTCTACTTCTTGGTATACACCCATAAGAACAGAAAACGGGATCTCAAAGAGATATTTGTATATCCATCTTCACTGCAGCATTATTCACAATAGCCAAGATGTGGAAGCATCTGTCCATCAATGGATAAATGAATTTTTTAAATGTGGTATATATTATACATTCAATGAAATATTATTCAGCCTTAAAAAAGGAAATCCTATCATATGCTATATCATGGATGAACCTGGAGGACATCATATTAAGTGAAATATTCCAGTCACAAAAAGACAAATACTGCATGATTCCACTTATGTGAGGTATTTAATGTAGTCAAACATACAGAAATAGAAAGTAGAATGTGGTTACCAGGGACTGACAAGGAAGGGGAAATGGAGAGTTATTGTTCAATGGGCAAAGTTTTAGTGAAAAAACTCTAGAGATCTGTTGTACAACAGCGTACATATAGTTAACACTACTATACTACACATTTAAAAATGGTTAAAATAGTAAATTTTGTTATTTTTATAAGGAGATACACACACACACATAGTCCATTCCACAGAATCCGTAAGAATACAATAAATCTGGGAAGGGAGGCTGAGGTCTTTTTTTTAGCCTGCAAATGAGTACAAAATAAAATGGAAAGTGGGTTAAAATGGCTATAAGGAGACCATCTATGAGAACACTGCAGTAATCCTGGCATGAGATAACAGTGATAAAATTCACTGGTGTCACAGCTGAAATGATCCCCCAAAAAGTCTTCAACACTTTCCTGGATCAAGTTTGATTTTCCTAACAAAAAGATTTTGCAGGTTTTGGTTTGCTCTATATAATTTCCTTTTTTAAAATGGTAACATGATCGTACAACCCAGCAATTACACTCCTTGGTATTTACTTAAATAAGCTGAAAATGTATGTCCACACAAAAATCTGCATATGAACATTTATAGTAGCTTTATTAATAATTACCAAAACTTGGAAGCAACTGATGTCCTTCAATGGGCAAAGAGAAAAACGGTGGTACATCCATAAAATGGAATATTATTCACTGCTAAAAAGAAATGAGCAACCAAGCCACTAAAAGAAACAGGAATCTTAAATGTATATTACTAAATGAAAGAAGCCAAAATGAAAAGGTTACATACTATATAATTCCAACTATATGAAATCTGGAAAAGGCAAAACTATGGAGGCAATAAAAACATCAGTGGTTTCCAGGTGTTTGGAAGGAGGGAAGGATGAATCTTCTGTGGGGCACAGAGGATTTCTAGGCCAGTGAAAGGATTCTTTCTGTATGATACTTTAAAGGCAGATGTATGTCATGTTTGTCAAAACTCACAGAATGTACAGCACAGAGTGAATCCTAATGTAAACTATGGACTTTGGGTGATAATGATGTTTCAGTGTTGGTCGTGGATTGTAACAAATGTACCACTCTGATGGGGGATGCTGTTGGTGGGAAAGGGGCAGGGGTGGTGGTGGTGGTGGTGGTGTGTGTGTCTCTCTGTCTCAGAGGGAAAATAGGTGGGAACTCTGTACTTTCTGAATTTTGCTGTAAATCTAAAACTGATCTAAAAAATAAAGTCTGCTTTAACTTTTTAAAATTGGTAACAAGATCTATTTTATAATATAATCAAAGGAGATTTTATAGTCATTTTTATTTCAATGCTTGAAAAAAGGCATGTTATTTGAGGAAAACTTATAATAACTAAATTTTAATATCCTTCTACTGGATATGCAATGACCTAAACTCCCCTTCAGCTGCCATCACCAAAATAATCACATATGCTTTCTGGAAGAAAAAAATGTACAGTACTTCCTGGATTGAAGCAGTACCTCATCTCATGCTCTTAGCTGACTGAATGAATACAGACATTTATAAGCTTCATTCAATGCCACTTTAATAAATACATACGTTAAGGTAGAAGACCCTTATAAGAACTCTGTTTCATAAATTCCAACTATAACATGCTTGAGAAGTGGAACTTTCTGTAAGTCTGTATTTGTTAAAAAGAATTAATCTTCTTTCAAAGCTTATGAGAGACCTGTGTTAGTAATAAAATATAAGGTTAATATTATAAAAACATGAACATCTAGAGTTAGTTTATCATCTCCAGTATGAATGAATTATAACACGACATTGGCAAAAAGAAGGTGAAGTTTCCAACATTTTCTTATTAATTCCCTCCATATTAATGTGAGGTTTAATATAATAGCATTCTCTGTATTAAATTGATCAAGATGCCTAATTTTATCTCTAGATTAATGTTTTAAATTAACTGATAGTGCCAGATGCCTAACAGACTTTGAAATAGTTAAGTATTCCAAGACAATTAATTCTCAGGAATAACTTATCCCCAAGGGCTGGCAAACAAGGGAAGAGGAAGGCAGGGAAAGGAGATTTGTACCTAGTAAAAGAAAGAGAAGCACAAAGCAAAGAAGGGGAAAAAGTAAGGGAGACGTAGGTACTCAAAAAAGAAAACACGAAGAAGAGGAAATAATAAAAAAAAGGATCTGGCATGACCTACAGCATTAAATTAGCATAATTTCATTTGTATCTCTGATTGAATATAATTCTCAGTCTTTCATCCTACAATGTTACTTCAGAGGCAGAAGAAACAGGGAGAGAGCAAAATATGGTCAGATGAATCCAATTACCCCTTTGGACTTGATTTGGTTAGAGGACAGGTGTTTGAATATAATGTACGTATCATTGGCAGCTAACCCTCTCTACCCCATTTCTTTCCTTCCACTGTTTCATAAACCATAGATTCTCTTTTATTCACATAATTAACTTCCAATTTAACACACAAAGAGATGCACAGAAATACAGGTACTCTTTCACCTTCTCTATTCTCACGCAAAATACAGGAAAAAAGCACCTTTTCTGATGGAAAGAATATAGCTCTCTCAAATTATTTCAACTAATCTACAGTAGCTGCTATAGACTTAATGTTTGTACCCCCCCTCAGCCCCCGCAAAATTCACACGTTGAAATCCCAACTGCCATATGATGACATAAGGAAGTAGGACCTTGGGGAGGTGATTAGATCATGAGGGTGAGGCTCTCCTGAATGGGATTAGTGCCCTTATAAAAAGAGACCTCAGAAAGCTGCCTTTCCTGTTCCACTATGTGCAGATACAGTGAGAAAGTGCCATCTATGAACCAGGAAACAGGCCCTCGCCAGACATGAAATCTGCCAGTGCCTTGGTCTTAGACTTGCCAGCCTCCAGTACTGTGAGAAATTCCTGCTGTTTATAAGCTACCCAGTCTATGCTATTTTGTTACAGCAGCCTAAATGGATTAAGGCGGTCACTAACTTTTAAAGTTATTCAAATTTTTAATTATCATTTTCTTTAAAAAAACTCTATGTCTCTAAATTAGAAATAACTTGAAAGAGATCACTATCGATTTTAGCCCCCAAACACTAAAACCATCACAGATGTCAGCAAAACAAAATTATCCTTTCCTCAAAACAACTCACCTCATTTAAGAACGAATGAAAAAACAAAACTGGACTTTCACTTCAGCAGTTTCAATTTGCTGTTTTTGTTATATGGGAAAATGTTTTTAAAAGATAGATTTTATTTGTTGATGTTTTTAAGGTTTTATTTATATCCTCCCCTTCCAAAACAGATGGGTGGTAGCTAAGAAGGAAGCATACGGTATAAGATTTAGAGGCGGGCAGGGGGCGAATAAGCATCTGGGGAAGGGAAACAACGGGTAGGAAAGTTACAAAGTAGGGATGAGGGGCTAGAAGGTGGTCTATATCCAAAACATAAGCTAAAAAATTCTATAGTCCTTAACTGAGGAGGCTGAACATTTGTCTCTGAGCAGCAGCCAAAGCAAAAGACGAAAACAAGAATAGTTTTTAAGTTGAGACATTTTTCATTCAAAGGCCCAATTTTGTAAAAGAAGACAAGCAAGTCTGAGAGCTCAATAGTTACGTCAAAAATCCAAAGAGATTAAAAAATATAAAACAGAGATGAACTTGAGGCACAAATTGTATAGAGTAGTTGTCCAAGCAATGCTAAAAAGTTGCCATACAAGTTGTTCTTGACTAATAAACAATTCTTACATTCTTCAGGGAAATAGCCCCTCAAATAATAGAGTTGGAAAGGTTACTTTCATTTTTGCCTAGTGATTACTTGCATTTCATTCAGAATTTCTGGCAACTGCAAACATAGCCTGTTCAGTGGCAGACCTGTTCAGTGCAAAACTACTTTTACAACAAGTAGTTGCTAGTTTTACATAAATTACCTTAAATAGAGAAGGTGTCCACTGAACTATATCAGAATCAGTTGTCCTGATCAATTGCATGCTGAGAGTTTGTTTCTGAATGTTTTTAAAAATTGATTTGTCTGCTAGGTCACATAATGTAAGCTAATAGGCTAATACAGCTAATACTCCTTATGAGTAATGTAAAATTATACCATATTTCATTAATTGTAAGATGCCACCAACAGTAAATGTACCATTATTTTACGTACCACCAAAAAAGAAAAACAAATCCTATTTATTAAGCTATGGGATATGAATAATTGTAAGAAACATTCTGATTTGGGAGATGTTAAAATGAGAAGTGCACATTAGAAAAATGTTTACAAGTGAAACATGCCAGCTTGTTTCACCATGAGCCAGCTTGGTGTCCATTTCCCAGCCCCTGGTGCTGGTACCTTCTCTTGCCTACCTCTCTGACCTATGCCTTCTCCATTGATTAGTCATCCTGTTTTTGCTTTCTACCAGGAATTTTTCTCACCTTCCTTTTTCATCCTACTGCTTAACTCTTTTCCCCATCTGTACATCTTCAAATATGTGAAAGGATGTCAGGTAGAAGAAATATGTGTTTATAAAATCAGCTTCTCCAATGGACAACCCAAAGCCCCTTAGACCTTTTTTTTTTTTTAACACAGTCTAGCTCTGTCACCCTGGCTAGAGTGCAGTGGTGATCTGTTTTTTTTATTGGAGGATAAGTATATAATAACTGTAAAATAATTATATAATTCACCACAGAAAAAGGACTTAAATTCAGGCAACAGGAAACAACACTCCCCTTCCCCACACAAGGTAATCAAAGTCATTTAGGGCACCTCTCCATTTTTTATTTTTATGCTGTTATCACCATATCATTTTATTTTTTAAAAATAGTAACCCAAAGGCAAAAATTCCCCTCAATATTACAGACACAAAGTACATAATTTTAAAGTGAGCTCACATTTAGAAATGGGATGTAAATCTCCATTTGCTCCAAAATCATACCACTGCAGCCTCTCTGGAGATTGTAAGACACATAACGCTTTAATCGTATCTTAATCCCTCCTTAAATATGACCAGCCCAAGCAATTCGCCAAATAACAAATAAAATTATTTTATATTCAACATGCTGAATACACTTTAATTGCTTTAGAAGTTATTTTCTGAAAACAACAAGTTAAAACAGTCCTAGCTAGAAGCTTAAAATTTGAAGATTTGGTTGTAAAGATTTTGAAAGCTGAATTCAACAAACTTTGGTGAATGCCTATTACATGCCAGGGACAAAGAAATAAATGAAATCCAGTCTCTATCTTTGTGTCTACAGGGATACCCCTCCTTTAAGAAAGATACACACACACACACACACACACACA
>CAUYSK010094713.1:0-41637 GCA_963575035.1 Avahi laniger
TAACTCCTCTTTCCTTCTTCTTGCCGCTGACTTGCTGAGGAGAGTAGATTAGTTCTGGATTTGTGCAAGTGCTCGCTTGGGCTTCCCCAGGCCATTTCTAAGGAGGCAGCCACGTCCAGGTTCACGATTCCTCTCGTAGCTCGGTGGTACTCTCGCCCTGGTTGTTGATGTTCCTGTTTCCTGTTGGAGGTCCACTGGACCCAGGCACCAAGGCACAGGCGTCATCAGGTAGTTGTAGACCTTTCCCATTTTTTCCCCTTTGAAAGCAGGCTTGTGTCTGTGTAAACATCAGACTATCGCTGACCGGGGTAAGGATTCTAAACAAAAATAGCAAACTATTAATAATTGGAAAATCTTATAAATGCTGGGTGTGTGTGGTATTTTAAAGCCACTTCCTGCAGAGACAGAAGGAGATAACAGAACTAGTTTCCACGGAAGGCCAAGGCATGTTTGTTCTGCATTGCTCAAGATAATCTTAAGTGCTTTTCTGAACTCAAGCAGCGCTCTGTTCTTCTGCCTTCAGAAGGCCGGAATTCTGTGCATGTGGTCATGAGTGGATCCTGGTACATGGAGTCCTTCCGTACACAGCACGTCTAGCCACCGAGTGTGCAGGACTGGTCACTCAGGATTCTGAACCACCTGGCACGTTCCGATGTCACGGGGCCTACACAGACACATGGCGACGCTGTCTCTGTCCCATAGAACACAGGAATCTATAACTAGAATGATGTTCACTGGTCAGAATCTCTTTCAGAAAGTTTTAAAATGAATCTCACTTTCTTTTACCTTTCAGTATGGTCTTTTTTTTTTAAAGATATCTGTGGTACACGTATTAGTCATTTCTTTTTTCCCCTGCCATATGAAAAACTAGTTAAAAGTTACATGTAGTTTTTAAAAAACTTACTATTTTAACCATTTGAAAGTGCATCATTCAGTGATGTGACGTGCGTTGCAAAGTTGCACAACCATCAATCACCACCAGTCCCAGAACCTTTTCATCCCTCCCAGAGGAGACACTGTACCCAGGAAGCACTCGCTGCCCATTCTCCCCTAGCTTGTGGCAGCCGCTAATCTGCTCTCTGTCTCTGTGGATGGCCTTTTCTGGATATTTCATGGAAATGGAATCATCTGATGTTTGTCCTTTTGGGTCGGGCTTCTTTCCTGTAGCATCATGTTTTTAAGGTTCATCCATGTGGTAGCAAGTGTCAGTCAGCCATACCTTTTTGTGGCTGGGTAGTATTCCGTGGTGTTCATACACCACATGGTGTTTATATGTTCATCAGCTATAGGACATTTGGGTTGTTTCCGTCTTCTGGCTTTTTTGAGTAGTGCTGCTTTGAACATACGCGTATAAGTTTTTGTTTGAATATTTGTTTGCAATTCTTTCGGTGTGCATCCAGGAGTGAAATGACTGGGTCATCGGGTAGTTCTCCATCTAACTTTTTGAGGAATGGCCAAACTGTTTTCCACAGTAGCTGCACCGTTTTCTGTTCCCACTAGCGATGGGTGAGAATTCCAGTTTCTCCACATCCTCACCACCATTTTTGTTCATATGTCTTTTTTTTTGGAGAAAGGTCTGTTCAGGTCCTTTGCTTATTTCAAGAGGATCATAGTACATATTGCTAAATTTGGTCATTGCTTTTGTGGTTTCATGATTTTTGTATAGTTTCTGTGAGACTGGGTTTGTGTGCGTGTACAAGTGCAAATGTTTAAAAGATCAACTTTATCTGTATCAACTCTGTATCTTATGAGAAAGATTTCAGATCGTGTCACCCCAGAACTCCTCTGACCTAGAAAAAAGTACATCATCAAATTCTTAAGGGTCTGTATCTTTAAGCATAAAGCTTTAGATTCTGAATGTGCACTTCAGGAAAAGTTCTTGTACTGAAATCAGTTTTCTTTTTTCTTTGTTTTCGTCAAAAAAATTATACAAAGTGATTTTGCTCTCTGATTTTCATCTACATTAAAAAATAAAATTTCACTCAGACCTTTTCTGATCACTGTCCTTTTGAAACTGGCTAAGCTGACACCTGCTATCTCTGTGGATGACACAGAATGAACAATGAGGAGTTTATGAAAAAGTTTCTTCACTTTCAGTTCTTTATTAACTGACTTTCAAATATATGATATTAATAGAATTTCCCCTTTTATAGTTTTTGGGAAACTCTCTAGTGCTCTGAAATATTCTTAGTTCTGGCTTTGTAACTGGTTCTGTGGAGAGGTACCGAGTCACTTTTGGGACAGCTGGCACCCTTTCTGTGTTTCATTATGTGAGACCCAAGTGGTGGAAACTCGCAGCTGACATTTTTCCTTTCCTAGCATATAATGCAGGGGTCCCCAAACCTAGCAATTATCAGAACCACCTTGAGAGATTTTTTTAAAAATATGGTTTCCTGGGTTTTAATCTCCATAGAATCCAAATCAACAGGTTTGTCATAGGACAGAGAATCTTCCAAACTTAAAAGCTGGGAGACAGTATGTGGGGTGATTATGTAATTGAATACAGGACCACATGACCTCAGTTTTGAACTTAGACCCTTACTACCATACGTTTTTTGGCTCAATAGTTTAATTCTGTTCCTCAGTTTCCTCAATTGTAAAATGGAAATCATAACTTATATTTAGCTCACTAGGTTGTTGCAAGGAACAAAACTGAGCTCCAAGTGGATATGCATAGTCAAATGTACAGCGCCACAGGGCCCTTAATAAGCGCTCGAACTGTCACAAGAGCTAGTCGAACCAGTTTCAAATAGTTGTTTTACTATGAGTGTGACTTTATTTCTAAAGCATTAGTTTCTAATCGTGTGTTTGCCAGAGTCGATTCGAGCAATTTGAGTTGCCTCTTGGTGTGTAAGAGAGAGAGAGAGAGAGAGAGAGCGTCTGATAGAAGGATTATATTGAGGGGCTTTTCTCCAGAAAATGAATGTCATCCCATAATTTACACATCTTTGCACTTCTTGCTATCTGATGCAGGGCAGTAGAGCCACAGGATTAGACAGCAATCTGCTGTTCCTATTGGATACCCAAGCAGATGGAGGTATTCGGTTCCTGTGACAATGGCCTCTGATACAAGTGACTTTCCTTTAGCAGCATAAAGGGGTATTATTTTGGAAAGTTACTTACGTTTTAGCCGGAGTTACTATTTGCCAAATGATGGGATTAAATTATAAGAATAAGCATTACAATTTCAGTTATCTGTAGTCCTATAAAAGAGACATGGATAATGGAATGCATTGGTGTATCCCAAATCATCACCATTGACCTTGGAATACATTCCTGCTCTGCCAGACCTGGAGAGACTCTCAGTCTCATTTGGGGTAGACTGTCAAGATTTGGGACCCAGTGAGGAAGTGGGTTTGATTTACAGTAGGTTTTCCTCTAACCGATCAACAAACTCAGTGATGCTTAGTGGGGAATCTTACTAGCTAGGCCTTAAGAACTCTCTGCAATGGTGGGCCAAAACCCATGACTGTAGTTCTTGTTTACTTGTCTTGTTTTTGTTTTTATCAGGAAAAGAAGATTTTTCAGATCCCCTGGATGCATGCAGCTAGACATGGGTGGGATGTGGAAAAAGACGCACCACTCTTCAGAAACTGGGCAATTCATACAGGTATTAAAACTCCCTGCATCATTTATAGAGCAGGTGCTATCATTTGTTTATTTTTATTACACATACAAAATATCCTGGCTTATGGCCTCATGAAGGTAGCTCTGAAAAACCTGTGACTTATCCCTAGGCACATCCAGGACACATGGAGTACAAACTATACCACTGAGAAGTGATGTTCCACCCATCCCATAGAATCTTAGTCCTTAAATTTCTCATAAATAATGGTATTCTGATAAGTTCCCCAGAGGAATACAAACTCATTTTCCTCTAGAGCTATAAACGTGGGTTGACTAAATCTCCCCCAAAATGGTAGACAGGAGTATATTTACTTATTACAAAATTTAAGTAGGGAGCTATTTTCAGGACTGGACTTTTTACTTAATGTTTGAGAGTCAGGGGAAAAGAGGCACTCCAGTTCCTTCTGTTTGTTGGCTTTCCAGTCTTCCGGATTACTTACGGAATGCTCCATTGATACCATGATATTTTCCTCTCAAGCTGTTTGGTCGAACCAGGGTGACCAGCTTGTCCAGGTTTGCCTTGAAGTGTTCAGGTTTTAAAAATAAAATTCCTGCATCCCAAGAACCTTCCCAGTTCCAGGCAAACCAGGATGGTTGGTTATTTTTGGTGTATCCTGGAATGAAAAGTTTTCTCTGTACTACCTGGCCAGCAATGCTGTATTTCCAGGAATTTTTTTACTCTGTATCTAATTTTTTTCCCTCTTTTTCTTAACCTTTGGCTCTTTTGTTAGGAAAACATCAACCAGGAGTAGATAAACCTGATCCAAAGACATGGAAGGCGAATTTTCGATGTGCCATGAACTCCTTGCCTGATATTGAAGAAGTTAAGGATAAAAGTATAAAGAAAGGAAACAATGCCTTCAGAGTATACCGGATGTTGCCCTTATCTGAGCGACCTTCTAAAAAAGGTAAAAATATTTAAAGACTAAAAAATTGGTCACTTAATACATATGTAGTGCCTTTGTGATTTATTTCTGTATCTACAGTCACTTCAAGGGTAGAACACCCTGTTCATACCGTAGGTGATAATTCTGCTCTTACCTAGCTTGCGAATGTCACTTTCGAGTCCCCAAAGGCAGTAAATGATCCGTTTGGAATTTTGATCACGTACAGATTAAAGTAACAGGTTCATTGAGAGTTTCAGAAAGGATTTAATGTAGGGGAAATGTTTCTCTGTAGGTCCTTCATGAATTAATCCAAACTACATTTTTGTTGCCACAGGAAAGAAACCAAAGAC
Source organism: Avahi laniger (assembly GCA_963575035.1). Taxonomy (NCBI): domain Eukaryota; kingdom Metazoa; phylum Chordata; class Mammalia; order Primates; family Indriidae; genus Avahi; species Avahi laniger. The sequence goes on from CAUYSK010094713.1 coordinate 4,865, forward strand.
AGAAAAAGAAGACAAAGTTAAGCACATCAAGGTAATCTTGGGTTGTTTGAAGAGAAAGCCAAAGTTGTGACCATAGTAATGATTCATATCCTGTGTTGTAAAGAGTAATATGACCTCTGCAGAGTGTTTAATATTTCTTCTTTTGCTGTCATATCTTATGTCCCTTACATGACTCTTCTTCAGATGTAGCCACTTGCAGACACAGGTACACATACCCCCTGCTTACTCCGGTTTCCCTGAGAAATTTATGAATGAAGTCATAAATGCACACTGAGCTTGGCTGTCTGAAGCCTCCATCTGGTCACCATGACTGTTGCCAGCCGGTCACTTATTTCCAGCCAAGCTCCAGCAACCAGCCCATGCCTGATACTATTAAATATATTTGCAGGCTATTAAATATATTTTAATATATATTAGATATTATATACTTCTATAAAAATGTATTAACTATATATTATTATCTATTCCATCACGGGCCATTATGTAGGGGATAGAGTGGTCAACTCAAGCACTCTGTTAGTGCGGCTCTCAATAGTTTTTTCTGGCTCCACTCTAGAATCATCTCTTATACCTCCCGAGGGTTTTCCATAGGGATGTATATGTGCGTGTGAGCTCCTCAGTGGGTTGTGTTGTCTGAAGTCCCTGCAGTTTGACGATCTTTGTGCATAGATTAGGTAGCCCTTGTTAGATACTGAGAGGAGAGCCAGATACCCCATGCAAAACTGGGGACCAGCTTCCGTTGCAAAGCAAAGAGCAGGCCCGGCAGTCACAGGCCCGAGGTTTCCACCAGAGAGATTATCTAGCTCGCCGGTCTCTGTGTGCAGATGAGGAAACCAAGGCTCGAGAGGGCTGAGTGACACACGTCTGGAGTCACCTGGTTGTTTAGGACTGAACTTGAAGATGCTAAGTATTCTGATTTATAATTCAGAGTACCGATTACAGAAAAAAGAACCATACTGTTTTTACAGCACAACATTTAAAAACAAGCCAGTAGGTTGAAATAATCAGGGAAAGACAAAATAATTTACTTCAGATAGAAAGTTAGACTTGAGAATGTCATTAGATTTTGAAGGAAAACTTAGATAAATTGTTAAAGTTCAGAAATATTTACCTCTAAAATGGAAAATAAATATTTTAGGCACAGTATTGTAGCAGTGATACTTCCAGTTTCACTTTCGATATTTTTAGTTTCTGACTTATTTTAAAGATTACACAGTATTAAAGGCCTAATTTTGTTTTAACTTTTTTTGGTGGAAAGAATGTATGCACATAGAAAGGAGAAATGAGTGAAATTTACCCCATAGACTGTCACCCCAATTTCAATACCTTTATCCACTTCCCAACTTCTAATACGAAATTTCAGACATTCAACTATTTTTGGCTTACAAACACAATTTCTTGAGAGGCAAATTCCAAACATCATATAAATTTCTTCCATGGTAGTTTGTGTATATATTTAAAAGATAAATGTTCATTAAAAATACTGCAGTATCATTATTGTACCTGAAAAAAATTAACAGCAATCCCTTAATATCATCAAATATCCAGGCGATGTTCAGATTTCCAGTTATCTCATAAATATTATAACTTTTGTGTAGTTTTTTTACTTTGAATTAAGATTCTTCTAAGATCCACATGTGATTTTTGGATATGTCTTTTAAGTATTTTTTTTAATCTATAGGTTTCCTCTACATTACTTTTAAAAAATTTTATTTTTTCTTGCAATAGGAAAAACCTACTTGTTAGCCATACCAAGTTGCTCACAGTTTGCATTTTTTAAGTTGTTTTTTTTTTTTTTTTGTAAGAGAAACAGGGTCTCCCTCTGCTGCTCAGGCCAGAGTGTAGAGGCACAATTATAGCTCACTGCAACCTTGAACTCCTGGGCTCAAGCGATCCTCCCACCTCAGCCTCCTGAGTAGCTGGGACTACAGACACGCTATCATGCCAGCTAATTTTTTAATTGTTAGCAGAGATGGGGTCTCGCTATGTTGCCCAGGCTGGTTTTCAACTTCTGGCCTCAAGCAATCCTCCCAAAGTGCTGGGATTACAGGCATGAGCCACCACGCCCGGTTAAGGCCTACATTTTGATTAGTGTTGTTTAGACAGAAAAATATGGCTTCCTCACAGATAAGTGATTTTGAAGAATTAGCTACGATCTGAAGTGTGACTGTATCATATTTACTGCTGTTTTCACAGCATCTAGCTCAGTGCCTGGCACAGAACAGATAATTAACATATATTTGATAACGGGATAGATGTAAAAGCATTCGTGGACTAAATAGATGCATAAATAAATATAATACTGGGGTGGGAGTGAGGGGTTTTACATTAGGCTGAAGATTTCATTTCAAAATCACAGTTAATGGAGAAATAGGAATGGAATAACAGATGTTCAGTTTTCAACATACTTTGCTCAAATTTATCTCCCCTATTCCATTGACTACCAGATGCCAATGAATATAAGATGCACCATTATTTTATGTATCTCTAAGAAAGAAAACTTGCTTCCAAAGAAACCCTGACACATCATTGATTATAGAGGCCCATGCCATTTCAGGGATGTGGAAGCATGAGGAAATGTGAGTCTTAGAATGGAGGACATGCGGTGTTCCGCTAAGTAAAGGATATCTGCAGTCACATCAGCCTTGGCAGTGTCTTTGTGTGGCTGCCAACAGGAGCAAGTTGTGGCAAGCACAGCCCTGGTTGGGTTATGCCATACTTGCCCAGGGAAGTAAGTAAGGGGTTCCTCTTAGGGGCAACCACGTGGGTCAGGTTCTGTGTTAGCAAAGTGTATATTATGAAATCTTTCTGCAATGAAGATATGGCTAATACCTGAAACTCCCTTCAGCAGAGGCAGGTGAGATTCATCAGACACGAGCACAGCCTAACTCTTGAATTGAAATCTTGCATTATGCCTGCAAGTAAAACATGGGGGAACAGAGATGAGCGAGACCCCCAAGTTCTGTGGCTCATGGCTGCTCAAGCCATTGTGTTGACTTAATGTATCTATAAAGTGTTTCAAAAGTTAACTCCCCGGGGCATCTGGAACTGTACAGTCAAAGGACTTTATCCTTACAGAGCTGTTAATACATTACTTTTTATCGTATGTCTAAACACCTAAGTTTATCGTATGTCTAAACACCTGAGTTAATATGTCCTATGCAAATATGTAACTGGATAGACTTGGTAGGTTTCTTCTACCGACATTTGTCTTGTGTATAGTAACTAGGCATGAAAACTTGCTGTTGAAGCAAGCTTTTCCCGATATTCAAGTTGAGGTGGAGTTTTAATTAGCCAACAATATTTAGAACATGCTGGCCAAGTGTCTGAAGTTTTCTTGGGTCACTCAGATGATTTATCTCCATGCTGTGTGATTCCCCCAGCAAATGATTTTCCTGAGACTGGAAGACCCAAGACCCCTTGGCTGTGTAGTAGGCGTAGAAACTGTGCCTCAGCATCCTTTGATACTCTTTCTGTGAGTATATCCTATGTACTCAGTGAGCCATGTTTTACATGAACTAAGCCCCTCTGTGTGGAGGTAACTAGCTATCTAAGGAAAGAAGAACAAGAAAACCAGTACTAAGCAATACTAGATTGGACATCATCAGTGCATATATGTGTTTCAAAAGCTATCATGGAGCAGGTTGCTCCCTGGGACCTGACAAGGCCAAGGACAGCGAGGATGGACGTATGTACACAGAGGGATGGTAGCTGACATTTCTGAGCCCATACCAAGTTCCAAGCAGTAACTATCATCCCAATGAGTTTTCCCTGCGATGGGCAGGACATCTCCCTTTTACATACTGAGACAATGGAGGCACAGAGAGGTTGGTTCATTTTCCCAGGGCCGTACTGCTTTCCGGAGCTGGGATTTGAATCCAAGTCCGTCCGACCCTGGAGCCCACACTGTTTCACCTCCCCTGGTGCCTCTCACTCAGCCTTTTGGAAGCTCTGGGGCCTGAGCCAGGCCTTGGGGTGGGGGTAGACAGGGTAAAGCGGTGGCTGTTCCCCACCGCCGGAGCATCGTGAATGGGAGGTGGGGATTAGAGCTGTTCTTGGTCTTTCCTGGACGAGTCAGGAAACCGGCTTATTTAGAGCAGGAGTTTGCATGAGGGAACAATGGGACAGAAAGACATGTAGGTAGGGTGGATATAAATGATACTTCTTGCTTCAGGGGGTTGTTGCAGATGAAATATACATGCTTTGAAACTGTAAAGTGTTTCCAGATCAAAGCGTCAGTGTCATGGTGGAAAATATAATTGAGAAGAGCCTCTAAAGTCACTCGGGAAAGAATAGGCCTGGTCTGTGTTAGTCCGAAAGCAGACCTATGGGTCGAAGTTACAGAAAGGCAGATGTTGGTTCAGCAGAGCTTCCTAACAGAGCTGTTGGCTCTGGCCGTGGCAGGGGCTGGTGCACTCCCTGGTGGGGCTGTTGCTGGAGTGATCCTTTTATTGGTTGGAAGATGTCTTCAGTTTTTAAACTTTAATCAAATGAAAACATGTGCCAGCAGCTCACTTGGAAAGCGGATAGAATGAGAGCTGCGCTGGATGAAGCAGGTTATCGGGCTCATCCTGCCTGTTCTGGTTCCGGTGGTGGCTCGTGAGGGAGCTCAGAGCACAGTTTGGAAACCGGTGGGCTACGTGACCTCTGCGGATGGTTTTATGGAGTGAGGCGCCCTTGAACTCCTGGGAGCAGACTTGGAGCAGGGTGGAGTTGATGTCTAAGGGAGGTCTTTCTCGCGGTGGTGGGAGGGATTGGGGGAGGAGAGACTGCAGTAGAAGATGGTTGATGGTGGACGCTGGAGAGGAGAGAGGAGACATTTCTCCAGAGAGAGGAGGAGGAGATAGAGCATGAAGATAGTGGATTGAAGAGGAGGCCCTTCAGAGAGGGCACGTTGGGAATGGAGCTCATTTTGTGCAGAAGAGTGAGTTTCGCTTTGAACTTACTGAATCCGAAATGCCAGAGAGCCCTGTAAAGCAGATGTTGGATAGAAAGTTGGATCTGCCAGGCGTAGAGCTCAGGTAAGTGCTCCCAGGGCAAATGGGTGGTCATTTACTCAAGAATGGTATTGGAGCCTTCAAAGACAGGCGCCTTCTCCGAGAGAGAAACTGTGTGAGATGGAGACACAGACCCGAGGAGGAGATGGAGAGAAGAGGGAGCCAAGGAGACGAAGGGAAGATGCAGTGAGAGAGGGAGGCGGAGACCGAGGATGGCCTAGTCCCGGGAAGGAGGGGGAGGAAGGTGTTTCTAGTCCTGGGCAGGAGGCTCCGGCCTGTCTCACCGGAGCCTCTGTTCTTAGTGGCAGTGTGGCCTTCACGGGGAGAGGTGTGTGTCCTCTGAGGTCTGATTCCCTGGTCTACTTTATGAAGTCGAGCCGTCAGCCTGGAGGTTTTGTTAGCAGACAGTGCTAGAGATGCCCTTAAATTCGATGCCCTTAGATTTGGCTTCCAGGAGACTGGCTTTGCACTGATGCATTAGGGCATTTTGGAGGTTGGAGGTGAGTTGGGGGCCCCTTACATTGGGCCTCAGGGGAGGAGAGCTCCAGACCATGGGCTTTGGTGCAGGGAGGAGGCAGCATGGGCTGGGGCAGCAGGATGAGGATCACTGGTGGCAGAGTCCCTCTGCTGTCCCTAACACTGTCCACCCAGGCCCACCCCACAAGCACAGCTTTGAGACCAACCAAAGGTGTGTTACCTTGCAGGTCTAAAGAAGGCCACCCTTGCCCTCATACTGTCTCTCATGCTGGATTGCTTTTGCTTAAAATCCCTTCAACTGTAAACCAAATGTTGGGTTCTATAATTATAGAAAAGGGGCTTGAGCGTAAATATGTGGCAGAGTTCATTTGGGTCCAGGACTCTGGACCCAAGCACAGTCTTTTCTCGGATTATCTTTGGAATGAGGCAAGAGGATTAGAGCCAAGAAAGCTACGGGCTACTTGACTTACTGGAGAGTCGCTACCTGAAGTGAGAAGGGAAACAGAAAAGGTCTGGTTCAGGATTAACCAGGCCAGGTTATGGTGCAGCCAAGCGGCAGGCGGCAGAGCCGGGGCAGGAGTGGGGCAGAGGGGACCTGGAGAGGCCACGGGCAAAGGCCATTCACGGCCTGCTAATGGCCTGCAGGATCTCTGTGCACATGTTACGCAGAGAGCTGTGCACTCCTTTTCTTAATTTTGGATCCTTGGATGTTTAGTATAGTTTAGGTTTAGATTTCTCTACTTCTGATTGTTTCAAAGATTGCAGCTGAGTTTAGCGAAGATCCTTCTCTCCGGGCCTACTGTTCTGCACCATCTGGATGGAGACCTCTGGGGGAGGCGCTGGCTACGTTTGTCCCATTGGCGGTACTGTCCTTCCAGAGCGGTGGGACCAGTGAGAGGGTTTGCACTGAAGACTTTGAAGTGCCAGGTGTTTTTGAAGTGGGGGTGAGAGGAGTAACCAGCGTTCAGAACAGCCTGTCTCAGCCGCCGTTAGTGCAGGACACAGGGATTATTAAGACAGAAAGGCCCCTGGACTTGGACCTTGTTGCATGACCACAGACTGAGTTCAGTTCCTGTGTCTCCTTGGGCTAAAAGCAGTGCAATCTTGGAAAATTAATTTAGTCTCTGAGTCATAGTTTTCTCAAGTGTAAAGTGATAAAAGTATTACTTGCCACTAATTAAACTGTAAATCATGTGAAACACATAGAGGTCTTCAATTGAGAAATCAGAATTAATTTCGGTTTTTAAGTATGTGTGAGTCTGACTGCCTCGCTACTTTTATAAGAAACCTAGAAGCAGAATGGGTAAAAAATACCATAAGACAGCAGAAGAAACCCATACAGACGAGCAGATCTTTCCATCATTCCTTCAGATACCTGTGCTTCGTTCCTTTTGCGGGAATTGAGGAAATGGCAGTAGAATAATGAACCGTGGGGCGTCTCTGGGAGGGGGACCGAAACGGGGACTGAAGAAGCCATCGGGAAAGGGAGTTGCCATCGGAGAGGTGGAGGATGAAACAGTGTCCGACAATTCAGGTTGTCGAGAAGGGAGGGTACGGCCCTCCCGTGGGTGTCAGAGTGTGGCGTCAAGGGGAAGGGACTTGAGAATTGGTCACTGGATTTGGGAGAGCAGAGTTTGATTGGAGACCTTTGACAACAGTGAGCACTTGTTTAATAAGAAGTGCCATGTACATATTTATCTCTCTTAATCTTCCCATTATCCCCATGACGTGGGTCCTGTTATTGTCGTCAGTTTATAGCTGTCCCCAGTGCCTGCCCTAAGAGCGGCATAAAGAGGTTAAATAAGGTCCTGCAACTAGGGAGAAGCAGGGACGCCAGGCTTTGTCCCCAGACCTGTATGGTCCCAAATCCGGGGTCTTGTGGCCCCGCTGGGAACTGTTCCCCGCGTGCAGGAAGGCAGGCCACGGTGCGGGCCGCGGGCAGGGGAGCCGGCGAAGTTAGGAAGAGCAGACGCTGGTCCAGAAGTTTGGCTGCAAAGGGAGGGAAAAACTGGTGACTCAGGTCACAGGCAAGTGAGTTTTTTTCCCAGAAAGGGCAGGCTTTTTTATTTGGAACTTGTAAAACAGAGAAAAATGCAAGATGTTGGGGGAGCAAGGAGTAAAAGCTCCACCCACTAGGGCTGCTCTGGGCCCTTCCTTATGTTTGGCCTTTGGTACATCTGGTAAACCACACAGTGTATTGTTTGTTTCTTAGAAAACCAAGTTGTCCGGTGAGGTGATGCCTTTGAGGTCGTGGTTTTTATGGCGGGAGTTTGCCAAGTGGGATCTGGAAGGGAGGTTATTTCCCTCCTTCCCTTTGTGACTTCTCCAGGATTTTTGGGGGGCTCATCATTGATTCCAGGTAGTGCCTGAATGAATTGGTGAGAACCCCACCATGCCTTAGAGCTGTCCCCCATCCTGACTCTTCAAAGCACCGTCACATCCACCTCACATGGTCTCCTGCTCCCAGCGCTGTGTTCCTCCTACCCTCCACCCTCCTTTCCATCGTGGATTCTTAGGAGTCGTCCTGTGTGGCTTTCGTCTGATGTGATTGCTGTCCCAGAAGCAGGTGCAAGCTTACCTGGAGGGAAAGCTCCCTCATCAAAATGCTGACAGTCACTATGTCCCTCAGGACTGGCTTCCCCAGCGTTGGCTGGTCCTCTCGGAGTGGAGGGCTCTGGTGCACTTGAATAAAGCGGAATTTAGAGCTTCAATGTGAAAAAGGGATTTGTCCTCATTAGTTCATCAGTGTGAACCTGCAGCCTCTTGGGCTGGGTGGGATATGCAGGCACCCGAAGGGTATCTGCGTGAAGCCGTGGGTGTGGGGGTGCCCGACTTGACTCAGGCCAGGGAGGGGAAGCTGCTGCCGTGAGCGTGGCCCATGTGATCAGGCGGCCACTCAGCGCAGGACGCCGGAGAGCCCAGAGTCCACGGCGAACTGTACCTGAGGAGAATTCACCTATGGCCTCCTCTGGGTTTCTGTTCTTAGGCCAGTCACTGAGGCGGAGCTTTTCCTAAGAAGCAGTTGTGGAAGAGGTGGCAGGAGCCCCCCTTAGCCAGCGAGCCAGGTGTTGATTCCTTCCAGCACTCCCGCAGGGAAGGCGGCCTCGGAACCCGTGCACCGTGCAGCACGGTCTTGCACAGAGACAGTCACGCAGCTACGGTCTGCAGGTGGAGGCGTTTCCTCCAGACGAGGCAGACGCACGGTGCCATTTCCTGGAAGGAGGCTGGAAGAGACCGAATGCCCAGCAGCACACGCTGTGCAGAAATGTGCTGCTTTAACACCAGGCCGATTTTCAGAAGTGGGCAATATACTCGGCAGCTGAACACGAATGACCCTAGCAGTAAAGAAAGTAGACAGAGGGTAGAATTTCAGCTAAGTAAAGGGAGGGGAAAGGAAGTGTTCTCAATTCTTTTTTCTTTTCTTCTTCCTAGCAAGAACCAGTTGAGTCATCTCTGGGGCTTAGTAATGGAGTAAGTGATCTTTCTCCCGAGTATGCGGTCCTGACTTCAGCTATAAAAAATGAAGTGGACAGTACGGTGAACATCATAGGTAAACTTTTGACATCTCGTTTTTCATACACACGAGCAGCCCTCTGGGGTCTAAAATTTGTAAAACAGTGATCTTCAAATAACTGAGTCAGTGGGAGGAGGTCTTGGAACCATCTCAAAATGCAAGTCTCAGCCCCTAGATTGCAGGGCTGAAAAATAAAGGGCTTAGCGGGTCAGAAAAAGGAACTTCCATGGGTCAGCGGGGGTTGGGGAACCTGCAGCGTTGGGACCACACGTGGCTTCTGGATCCTTGAGTGCAACCTTTTGACTCAGTCCAAATTTTATCCAACAAATTATTTTAATGAAGGATGTTTGTTTCCCAGTGGCTAATGGTTAGCGTTTCCAGTCTTTTACTATTTGGTCACATGGACAAAAGTGTTCTTTATTAAACTTGGGAGCCAAGGAGAGGGAAGATTGTCCTCTCACGTCCTCTCATCGGCTTCTCCCTGGCAGCCTTGCCACAGAGGGGGTGCTTGTTTTACAGAGAAACTGAGGCACAGAGACATATTGCCCAAGGGCACGCTTTGATTCAGCAGGTATTTTTGAGCACCTTCCAAATACTAGACTCAGTGCTGTAAGCAGGAAATAGATGGGGAGGCCTAATTCCTGTTTTCTTGGAAGGACACACACAGCAGACAAAGAAGCCCCCAGTAACTCCAGCATTACCGTTTGTGGTCCATGCTGCCAAGGAAAGGAGAGGAGAGATGACAGAGAATAACCAAAGAACCAAATTCAGACTGGGGGGTCTTGGAGGTGTGACATCTCCCCTCCTCCTAACAGCCGAATGTCCTTCCAGACTGGGCTAACTGTGCCCGCCCAAGAGGAGTGCGGTGTCGCCATGCTGAAGACGTGTCTTCTAATGTTCCGTCGCTTCCGTATGGTCAAACGCACAGGCTTAGTGCCCAAAAGACCTATCCTTGCTTTCCCTTTAAGGAGAGGGAGGGGAAAAAAACTCCTTATTTATTTATTTTTTTTTAAGACAGAGTCTCACTGTGTTGCCCAGGCTAGAGTGCTGTGGCGTGAGCCTAGCTCACAACAACCTCAAACTCCTGGGCTCAAGCAATCCTCCTGCCTCAGCCTCCCGAGTAGCTGGGACTACAGGCATGTGCCACCATGCCCGGCTAATTTTTTCTATATATTTTTAGTTGTCCGATTAGTTTCTTTCTATTTTTTTTAGTAGAGACGGGGTCTCACTTTGCTCAGTCTGGTCTCGAACTCCTCACTCGAACAATCCACCCGCCTCAGCCTCCCAGAGTGCTAGGATTACAGGAGTGAGCCACTGTGCCCGGCCAAATGTGTTCCTTTTTAAACTTCAAAGTCTTGCCGTTACTGTCAGCCTAACACATTTGTTTTTTGCTGTTTATTTCTGACTCCTCAACTCCACCCTAATCCAACACAAAATTTTTTTTGTGAATCATTATATACGAGAGCTGTCTGGAAAGCATTGTTAATATAAAGGGATTGGTTTGGGCGACATGGATGTGACCTGGTAGCCAAGGAGCGTGGACTGCAATGCGCATGTGGGAACAATGACGCCTTCACTGTGCTAGTCAGCGGGGCGCTAGGCGCTGTTGGGCGAGCATGAGTACCGTGCAGCCCTGGCGTTCAGAATGACTAAGCGAGTAGAGCAACGAATCTGAATCAAATTTTGCGTTAAACTTCAACATTCCTCTGCGAAAACTATTCGGATGATTCAGAAGGCTTTCGGGGTGATGCAATGAGTGCAGCGCAAATGAAAGAGTGGCACAAACGCTTTAAACATGGTCAAGAATCTGTTGAAAGTGATTCACTTTCTGGAAGGCCTCTGCCACAATCAGAACACCTGAGAATGTTGAATGTGTACGGTTGGGTTAAGAGATGCTGGGGAACTCTGCGAGGTCCCAGAAGGGAAATGAAGCGTCATTTTCCTATGTACAATGTTTCTTGTATCTTGTATCTCCTTCAGTAAATGTCTCTATTTTTCATATTACATGGCTGGATAGTTTCTGGACAGACCCGCACATTCAAACCTATAATGTGTGTGCGGTGTTTGTCCTTTGAATGATAACTGCAGTCCCTATGATCAACCTGTTAGCACATAGCAATAATAAAATTATAAAACATTTACAAAGAAACTTTCCTATTTTTTCTTGCTTATATGTAGAAACTGAAAAAGTCAAATTCATAGAAGCAAAGAGTAGAATGGTGGTGACCAGGGGCCAGAAGGTAGAGAGAATGGGGAGATATTAATGAAAGGGCACAAACTTTCAGTTACAAGATCAACAAATTCTGGAGATCTAATGTACAGCATGGCTTGTGATGGATATGTTAATTAATTTTATTATGGTAATAATTACACAATGTATAAATATGTCAAATCATCACACACCTCGAATATATATAATCCCTACTTGTCAACTGAATATTTTAAAATAAAACTATGGAAATTTACATTGTGCTTTCCTCTAACATGCTGTTGCCTCGTTAAGTACAATCACTATTAATATCATCAACCAACTCCAACATCTTTGTAATTGCTGTTCCTTTCAAGTTGCAAGTGCTAGAACTATTGTATAAACCATTGTACCCCTTTTTAGCTTAATGCCGTATTTTTTTAAAAAAAATAATTATTACAGGTACATAATAGTTGTATATATTTATGGGGTACATGTGATGTTTTGATATAGGCATACAATGTGTAACGATCAAATCAAGGTAATTGGGGTCTCCATCATCTCAAGCATTTATCATCTTTGTGTGAGAAATATTCCAATTCCACTTTTTCAGTTATTTGCAAGCACAAGTGAAACATATAGTAATTGTGATGCCACAGTGCACCAGCTTTTATCGCTGCTCCACTTACCACCAACAACTGGGTACTTACCGTCATGTGAGTGATGAGTGATCCAGTTCCACAAGCCCATCCTTAGAATCTGCTTCCTGGAACCACTTGTGGTAATAGTTGTGGTAGGCTAAGTTTCGCCGCAAACTGGTCCTGAGATAAGGATTTGAATGAAAAAGTTTATTTGGCAGTTTTTCTTAGAAGTTTTTCTTAGGATTACGGGGAAGTAAGAAGGTTTAGGGATGAAATCTAACACAACATGCTACATTATTGAGCAGATTACTACTATGGACATTAAGGGATACATCCTTCTGGGTCCTTCTTTGAGACTGTACTGAGTATAACTCAGAATTTCTCCACCTGGGGCTGTAGGAGCTATGGGGTTATGGGGTATTCATTTAATATATATATTTTTTTGATTTAGAGTTGCCCTCAGACATTTATTATTGGCATCATGGCCTAGCCCCAGTGAAGGCAAATAAGGATCTGTTTTCAGAAAAAGAGTTTTCAGATTCTTGCAGTAGGATGGTGAAGGCTAATGTAGACTGATTGAGACTGGATATGAGCAATGCACCAAAATTAGAAGTTAACATATACTTCCAATAATATTTATTTATTCCTAATATTTAGTTATCTCTAAACTAATACTTTTTGAGAAACTGTTGTAACCTATGGTTTTGTCTGTGGTGCTGCTGCATGTTTTCCCGTGTGATTGTCTGGAAGAAATAAAGTCAGCATTCTTCACCTCTGTATTCAAAGCTCCGCACAGTCTATACTCAATCTATCAACCTCTAACTACCTCCTATTATTTCTCTCTATATTTTTCTAAATAATCTATTATTTTTACCAAGCCAGTTTCTAAAAGGGTTATCATTCTCATTCCTTGCAAATATTCATCATCCTGACTGAAATGGCCTTCCCGTAGTTATCAGCCTGCGTAAAGTCCGTGATTTTTGTTTAAAGCATTCCCTCAAGTCCAACATTCCCCCCTATGAATCTGTGGACCCATAGTTGACACAGTTGACTTAATTTTCTAAAATTTTGTCTGTGTATGTATATATATATATATATATATATATGTCACCTATTTGGGTACCTATTGACACCTTAGTTTGTGGATTTTTTATAAGCTTATCTTTTCTTTTAAAATGTGTTGTAAGGACATGGAAACCAAAGACAGTATTTTATTTCCTTTGATTTTTTGATTTTCTGGAACTGTTTTGTCTAGCTTTGCAGCCTCAACAAACACATACTGTATCAGTGGAAGAATGATTGCGTAAATAAGTCAGTAGCATTATTTCAAGGTTCCCCAGAGCCATTCACTTTCTTAAATCCATAGGCAACTCCCTAATTTTTTGACTAAAAGCACCAGTTATAATTTTTCCTACTGGAGGAAAACAATTCCCAACTATGTCTGTATATCAGAGTTACAAAGAGAGCTTTTAAAAACTACAGTTGACCAGGTCTCATTTTAGATCTACTGAATCAGGATTTGGGGAAATGGACCTAGAGATGGGTGTTTTTTTTGTTGTGAAACAAAGGCAATAAATAATCCCCAATATAGGGATTGTGAAAATTATATTCCATATCTAGGAGGAAAAAAAATACAGTCATTTTTATTCAATAACAGTTTCAACTCTATTTGTTTTAAAAATCAAATTGTTTTATAACCAGATTGGAGAAAGCTGTGCTGTAATTTATATTCCCAAATTACCAAAATGAACACATTTGATTCTTGACCACTGATTAATTGAAATACAGACTCAAAATTTCTTCAAAATTACAAATTGTAGCAAGGGTTATAGAGCATATATTTACCACAGCTTTCTACATGGTCTTCCAAAAATAACTGATTCTAATTTCCTTCCCCTGAGATTAATTTTTTTCATTTGAATCTTATTATGGCTTCTTTTTCTGCATATTTTCCTCTATCTTGATTTTATATATTTAATAATTAAAATATTTTAATGATATTTAAACATTATTAAAAATAAAGAAATATAAGCCTATAATTTCACTAGTATAGCACAATAATAGTTTTTCCATTTTTGTGTGTGTCCTATAAGTCTTAGTTGTTCATTTGTTCTTAGTGGTTTTTGCCTACGTCAACATCGATTGAACCCAGCGAAATAAAATTCAATTAGTTTTCCGCCCAAGATAACAGCACTTCCTATTCTCCTGCTTACCAGTCACATGGACTGAGATACGGAGAAATGGAAAAGACAAGAAATAGAAGTAGAAAATAGAATCAGTCAACTATAAGCTTTTCTTTAGCTACCATCACAAATAATCACTTCTGAATAATGATCACATATAGTCCAGCAGACTCGTAATCCCTTGCTGTGCCCTTGACTTCTGCACGCCTTTAAACACCTCAGAGGTGTTCCATACTCTGCTTCCACGCTACCACTATTTCAGTCTACTTTCACTTCCTCGACTGTTGTTCTTTAGCCCACATCACTGAGCCAGGGTGGTTGAGTTATAGCATTTAACAATTATTACACTAAACAAGAAAAGATTAAAAAAAAAAGTAGCTTTTTAACTCAAGATGTTAAGTTCATTTTGCTGTTCTGTTATTACCTAAAGCAGAAGGAAGACACAAACCAATATGACAGCTAACGTTAAGTAAATAGAAAATAGGAGAATAAAACTTAGAATTAATATACCAACTTCAGAGGTGGTATTTTTTAGCAAAAAATGAAACACAACCAAAAAACAATGATGCAAACACATCACTAGATAGACTGGTGTAGAAAAAGGAAGAAAGCATGAATATCCCAAATTGGAAATGAGTGTAGGTAAAAGACTCTAGGTAGGGAGAAAATATAAATAATTTAATGAGAGAAGTTTGCACAATTCCATAAATATTACTTTGAAAATTTAGGTGACGTTTGTCGCTTTTGTCAGTCTTTGATGAAAGCAGCAAGAGGCAACCAATTCCTAATGATACTCTCAATTTTTCTTACCATTATTGTCCCCATTTTATGAAGAAGTTGAGGCACAAAAGTCTTAAATGATTCCCTATGCAAAGCAGAAGAATCCAACATGAGTTCCCCCACATTACCTTCCCTATACCTTAAAATGTGCATGCCTAAATCCTTTTTTTCTCACACAACCAAAAAACAATGATGCAAACACATCACTAGATAGACTGGTGTAGAAAAAGGAAGAAAGCACGAATATCCAAAATTGGAAATGAGTATAGGTAAAAGACTTTAGGTAGAGAGAAAATGTAAATAATTTAATGAGAGCAGTATGCACAATTCTATAAATGTTAATTTGTTCATATATTAAGGAATTGTTCAGATAATTTCAAAGGCAAATATTTTATTTTACTCTAGATTCTATTCCTTCCAGGCAAATCTAGGTTCTTACTACTTCAGGAATATAATGTCTATTATAACTAAATTTTTAAAATTTCTTTCCAGTGAATTCTTTTATGTTTTTCCTCCAAACATTCCAAATTAATTATTATTATTATCTACACATACACATATACATATATTATAGACCATGAACCTTGTCTTCCTTTCAATATTCTTTCCAATATTTTGTCTAAAATTATCTAATATACTTGATCATATTTTACATACTCTTTTCATTTCTCCAGGTCTAGTAAGATTGTAGATCTAAAAACTTTATATTTAAATTAATTAAAATCAAATAAAATTAGAAATTCAATGTATATGTCACACTAGACGCATTTTAAGCTCTCAATAGCTACATGAGCCTACTATATTGGACAGTACAGATATAAAGAATCTTCGCCATCATGGAAAATTCTGTTGGAGAGCATTGTTTAGGACTAATTTCCAAGTGGAATTTCATGAACAAAAGATTTGCTTTTTCATGTGACAGATATACATTTATTATTGGATTTAGAACCCATTGCTCCATAATTAGGAATTAACCAGAAACATGTAACATTTTTGATGAAAATAAAATAATTAGTCACAGTACATAAAATTTATTTCAACAGTAAAGAATATATGTGTTTGTGTTTGTATATGTTTCTATATATAGGAGCACATTACTAAATACCCCATTGTGAAAATCCTAAAATGTATTACTAAATATGTATTTTAAATATGAACTTCCTAAGTGTAGATTTAACATTAAAAAAAGGGCAATTTTTGAAGGTAAGGTTAAAATAATTAAAGGTGAGGATAAATAAAACTCATGGAGTGGAAGATAAGCTTAAGCAATAGAACAATTAATATTTTCCAGAATTTTTCTAGAATTCTTATTTGAAAAAATATATTTATAATCATCTACATAAAGAGCTGTACTGAGTTTATACTCACTAGACATAGTGATGTTTTAAAAGAAGGTCTCATATTTCTTTAAGTGTGACTTATGTTATTTGGAATATTGGTCATTTGAGATATGTAAAGGTTATGTTAATAAATGCACACTCTTCAATTAAGTTTGACACTGCACAAGACACATGTGTGATTGATGTTCATTCAGATTAAAATAAAATGTAAATATCAAAGCAAAGTACATTCAGTGTTCAGTCAGCTGAATATTAAGTTCAAATAAAATCCATTAGTTTTCAATATTCTTTTGCAAAAGATTGCAATATACAATATTGTCAGTTCATATTTCTGGGGTTACAAGAGTCAATAGCACATCTAGCTACTGCACAGGCCACACAGATACCAAAATGTTGCTAATGTTAGCAATAGAGTAAGTGAATAATTTGCTCCTTTTAAGCCAAATACTAAATCATTGATATTATATTTGTTGTCTTTTAACAATTTAAAACGTGTCACTTATAAAATGGAAGTGTTAGATGGGTTTTTAGTGGAATAAGAACAAGAGGAAAATCTCTAAAAAGTAGAGGGAAAATACAACAGTTAGAAAAAAGATCTCTGAAGCTAATATTGATTTGCTTAGAAAATATTGCTTTTCTAAAATTGCTTATGTTACAAAGATTTACTTTTACAAAGGCACTTTAAATTCTAATATAAGCTATTTTATTCCTTAGCCCCTCACAGTTTCATGATTTGGTATATGAAGGTGTTATGGTTGTCAATATAAAAAAATCAAATCAAGCCAGCTTAAACAAACAGACAAACCAACCATCTACTTCAGTTATGTAGAGTTTTTGCTTGTAGTTTTTAAATGGAACTCAAGGCAGAAATTCAACTGGACATTTTTGCCAGGAAGTGGAAACAAACAGGAAAAACTCATGTGAAAAGCAAAGTGTACACCCTCCAACTCTCCTCTGTTCCTCCTCTTTCTCACTGCTGTTTAATTTTTCTCCCTGCAGATGAGCTTTCTCTGTTACTTGATTCACATGGCAGAAAATGGCTACCATAAATCCTGAGTTTTTATGTCTCCACTATTCAAAAGACCAACCTCTTAGATATCTTAGTTGAACTCGTCAGCAATTTAATCTCCCACGAGTTAGTTAACAATCCATCTTTCAGGACAGAAGCTAGTCTCATTTGGAGTTTGTACTAAGCACCCAAACTGTAACATAGCTCATATTTCAATCCGTTTTCTTCATATACTAGAGAGTCTCAAATGGTTATTTTGAACTGTAGTCTCCTTCTTATTTTATTTTATCAGTAGATGAATGGTGTATAGGTATGGAGCAGGGACATTTAAGTACCTGGTATCTTGGTCTTTAAGCATCCAATACAGGTAAATACAGGCCAGGGCACATAAACTATCTGGCTCTACAATCATTCTGAGATAAATTTCTTATTTGTTTGTGCAATCACCTGTGAAACTTGCCACAAGATATTTGAGTAGAGGAGGAGTTTGGGATGTTAAAGGAGAAAATTGACTAATTCAATATATAACTTGTGATAAAGATATTTTTTAGAAATTATTTTTCAATATTCATTCTTACTTTTTTCCTCCAAACACATTGGCTTGAGTTATATTCTGCCTCTTTTGTTTTTCATTTATGCAAATGAACGGTATATGAGTATGGAGCAAAAACATTTAAATACCTAGTATTTATGCAAATGAAAAACTGCTAACCAGTGATTAGACAGCCTTGACTGAATTTAACGGAATACCAAGCAGCCGTTTTTAGGTCAATATCCAACAGCATATGCATACTCTACCAGGCTTCACTGGAGAACTTATCGGGTTTCTTATTTGCTCATAAGCTTTTGGTGCAACTTATTTTGAAACAGGGCAAAGGTTTCTATCCCAAGCTATTTCTAATTAAAATACATTTCTGCAGCCCTTCTGTCTATATAAACATACCTTCTAACCTTTTACTACCTGAATCTGGAGAGCAGGTCATAAAACATTAAATATGAGAAAGCTGGGAAATGTAGCACACTATAAATACATGAAGGTAGGAGCTCAAAATGTGTGGACTTAAAGGTTTTGTTTCTTTACATAGGTTTAAATGAAGAATCTGTTATATGAATCTTTGCTTTCAAGGTAGAGCATCATTTTTAAGCAAGAAGAAGGAAATGTTTGACTTTACAAAGAAAACATTCTGCCTTAAGAAAAATTCAAAAGAATCAAAATGAGTAGATAGATGTAAGCATGAAATTCACAATTTCCTCACTAAATATTTTTTAAAAATTAGTGTTTCTTATTTTTGTTTAAAAATTTCTTCTTGAAAGATAATGTAAGATGATTTGTGTGTGTGTGTGTATTGGCATAAATAATAAAATTATCTGAAAAATAGATGATACAGCTTAGATAAACTTGTTTTATGAGGGAATGTTTTTAATACCATTTTATGCTTTACTATGTGAATTGAAAAATAATTTTAATTTTATCTTATATAAATTCTATGTTGTTTTACTATTATACTCTAGTTGAAAATGAGGAATCTTAGAAAAGCAAAAAGTGACTTACTGGAGGCACCTCAGACAGTAAGCACAAACAACTTACTGAACTTTCAACTGTGCCAAGTGTGGTGACTTAAATGACAAAGAAGGCACTGCATTATTATCATAATATCAGTATCTGAAAGTGCTTTAACGCCAACCACAGTCTTTCGAGGTTTTGATAAACCTGTTAATTCTTCTAGTGGTAATGGCAATGTTGAGGAAAAACCAACTGGTAGTACACTTGAAAAACACTCCAGGATCGTGTACTACCTAGAATTCATGTTGGAACATGCAGAGGACTAATAAAACAAAACAAAAAACTCAAACCAAAACAGACAAAACAAACTCAATGTATGTAAGAAATCTGATGTTAATTGATGAATTAGATTTAACTGTATGTGCATTTGAATGCTGATCATTAAAAAAGTGTTTCTGAAGAAATACTATGCAAGTTTGAGATCACACAAGGATTTCTGAAAATTCAAGTGAAATGTATTTATGTTTTTAGAACACATTTACATTGAACTAAATAGAGACAGATGAAAGAGGAATTTGCAATAAGAAAGTAAATAATCCCCAAACTAGCTCTTCTCTTCTGTACGAAATATACAATTTTGGACAGTAAAGCATGGTTTTCTTCCAAGTATATTATACAGTAGAAAAATAAAATTAGGTTTAAAATTTTCCCTTGATTCTTCAGTCCACTAGAAAAAGAGAATTAATCACATCTACTCACTATAGAAATCTCACAACATATTTTCCGGATAATAGCCTGTAATTGACTTAGAGGAAAAGCACTGGTTTGGTAGCTTTGTGAAATCTAAATACCTCGTGTGTCAGATTGGAAATGAATATCTGCCCACAGATGTGTGAATAATATGAGGTTTCTAAAAGCATTTTATGAACGTCAAAGTACTATGCAAATGGCAACTATTACTTTTAGTTAACCATGATATAGAAAGATATTAGAAATGAAGTTTTTCTAATGATCTCAAATAAATCATTATAATCTCATAAAGAATTATAAGATTTTTCAGTTATTCATTCTGAGTCTGCTAGGTATACTTGCTTTTGGTCTTTGAGATAATATTTTACATCTGCCAGTCCAAAATTTCTGGGACAAATGTAATTAAAATGAACAAACGTATGTCCTATTCTTTTAATAATTATGTTAATATTTTATCTTCATCAATACCTATGTTTCTCTTAATTGTTTTTGAGTTTAGCAGGATGTTACTAAAATCACTGGTGGTTTTGCTTTCTCTAAAATGTCAGCTTAAACTTTAGCTTTTTATTGACTCTTCAGCATTATTATTGTGGATACTGAATTCATTTATACATTTATTCACCTTTTAGCTTTTATTAAATTTACAAGGTTCATGCATTTTCATAAAGGGTGATTTTATTGGAGTTTTTGTTAAAACTCTATAGATAAAATGAATCTTGAGCCTTCATAATAATAGCCACAACTGATTGTACTGTTTAGGGAGAATTAAATTTTCTTGAGGAAATTTATTTGTCATTGACTAAAATCAACAGTAGAAATTACAACATTAATAGCATTTACATTACATATTGGTTCTCCAAAGCTCTGGATTGATTCAAAACGGCTATTTATCCTATAATATTTTATTTTAAATTCATAACAGACTGAGGGATAGGAGGAAGGGAATGGGTCTGGAGTTTAACAGAGGTTTTTAAAATATCCCAGTCCCTTTAAATAACTTCAAGTTATGAGATTAAAAGCAACTCTGTAGTGGTTTTAAAATGTCACAGAAAAGAATAAACAAACATTTGAACTCAGTTTTTAATCATTTAAAAAATCTCCCACTGCTCGTAAGAAAGGACCTTGCACATAGCAGGTGCTCAATAAATGTTTGTGGAACAAACTGGCTCCTCTCACCAATACCAAACCAAGTTTACCAGCCCCACTAAACTACCCACTAGGTGGCAGTCCGATACAAAAAAGTCATAAGAGTCTCTAGGATAAAATTGTATTTATGCCAAAACTTGTTGTTTCTTTTACAACAACAAAAAACTTAAATGTTTTAAAATTAAAATAAATTCAACTTTTATATTTTTCTTTGTGATTTTCAAGTTTTTTTTTATTTTTAAAGTTAATTTTAAAGTAATTTTAAAGTTACAAAATTATAGTTTTTCTAGAAAATAGCACATCTCTCAGGTTCAGGTCCCTTGCATGAAATTTGTGCATATTGTAACACTTCTGAGGATGAAGAAGGTGTAAGAAAAGCCAATACCAGAGGACCCTTCCTCATTTTTCACGGTACAACTACTTGTCGTGAGGTTGTACTGCTTTAAAGGCAAGCACAGCAGAAATACACGGTGCACAGAGCGTGGTATTGGCAATGCCTGCTAACCAGCATCCATGACTGAGGAAAACACACAGAAGTGGAATGGAGCAGAATGGCATAATTCAGTTCTAATGTCCAATAAATCTTGACAAAAAGCTTTTAATCCTAGTTCGCTGCATTGTAGTTAGACACACTATCATAGCTGAAATTGAGGAGCCATTTATGTATATAAAAAGGTTATTTGTGCCTTCTTCATATTTTTCAAATTTATTCTGGAACAGTGCAATAAATACAAGGAAAGAATTAGGTGAATTCTTGAATAAGGTGGACATTGAATATTAAAATATTTAATAGTAGTGGTTTTAACAGTATTATTTCCTATGTCTTCTGAAAATTAATAATTTAGGTAATTTATAAATTTCTTCAAACTTATTTTTCAGTGGAAAATACCCCAGGGTTAGTGTTAGAGGTTAATCACCCAACCAGTGACTGAGTCTAGCTAACTTGCTACCATCAGGGTATCAACACAATTCTCTTATTCTTTGTGTGGGTTATCTACTGCTTCATAACAAATTATACTAAAATGTATCTGCTTAAAAACAATAAGCATTATCTCAACATTTCTGTGGGTTAGGAAATTGGGCGCAGCTTATCTTAGGTTGTCTCAGGCTATAATCAAGGTGTTGTCAGGGGCTGTAGCCATCCATGTTGCTGATGGCAGGCTGTGTGGGTCTTGGCTAGAGACATCTGTGTGGACTTCTTCACAGGGCTACTTACAACATAGCAGCTCTTATCAAAGAGGGGCTTCTGAGAGAGAGAGAAAATGCAAATAAGCAAGTAAAGTAGAAATCCTAGTTATTTATTAACCTAATTTTAGAAGTGGAATCACATCATTTGTGCTGTTTTGTATTAAATTAAGGGGAGTCAACAGGTCGCTCAAAGAATAGATATTACACAAGGCATTAATTATTACCAGGAGGCAAAAATCACTGGGGCCATTTTAGAATCTGCCTACCATGATTCATTGGTTTTATGATAACTTTCAAAATCTTAAAGTATATGTTCCTCTGAAAAATATTCTGCAAAAATCATTTAGTAATTATGAAATTTAACAAGTTAGATAAAGAGTATAATGCTAAATAATATGGTGGACATGACTTATCATCATGTCTATATCATCAATAGAAGAAAAAACTATGTTTATACATTTTTTCAGTGATATAGATATTGTGGCAATTGATATAAATATTCATACTTGAGAGAAAATTGAAAATATAATTGATTGTTGGGTAAGATTAAGCAAGGAAAATACATGAATCATTTACCTGGATTATTAAAATCATTCTAGGCTATCAGTATGATCCTATGTATATTTTATAAAATTTACCACATCCTTAGGAAAACTTTTGATGCAATTTAGAGGATTTTTGAAATTATTTTAAATTTAAGTAATAAACTTTTAACTTTACTGTTAATTTTGAAATAGACTATATTTTGTATGGACAAATACATTTTCTATTCTAGTGGCAGTAAAATTATGTTTAAAATAGCAGAGTATTTCTCTTTATTTTAACTTATCCCAGATAGACCTTGATTTTGCTGTTTATATATGTCGTCAAAGTACCTTTCTCAATTACCTTATTCAGTTTGAATAATGATTTTAAGTTTTCAGGTCAAATCACTTTCATAGGTTGCATATGAAAATACAGTAAAATAAGATAATGATAACATTCGTAGTCTAAAATTCAAGGATCTAGTTTATAAAAGGCAAAAGGCCATATAAACAATACACGAAAATATATTTTCCCTCAGGCTACTGGGAAAGTAAACCAGAAAGATTTTTGTTTCTGCCATTTGGGAAATCAGAATATGTAGCATATTATAATATACAAAAATCATGGTAATTTATCTGTATATCAAGAGGTATTTTAATTTCTTCAGTGTAATATTGAAATGTATTTGAGCATACTTTAGATTAATAAAGTGAAAATATATCAGTGAAGAAAACATTGGTGCTTTTGAAGAAACTAAACTTAGTAAAGATCTATGATAGTTTTGACACATTGGATATTTATTTTAATTAATTATCTTCCCAACTCAACTTTACAAATAGGGAAACTGATACTCAGGGCCATAAAGTGGCTTTGTCCTAGTTACTAGTTAATAAGGATTAAAAATTCAAGTCTAACTGAATAAATCCAAATTCTTCCATAGTTTTGTTAATGTGTCAAAAATCTAAGTAAATTTATTCTTCACTCTTTACAAATTGAAACTACAATATTAGTTATTATTAAATTATTATGAAAGAATTATAATATATAAAATAATATGAATGGAGTTTGAATGCAAAAAACTCAGCTCGTGACTTAGAATTTGACAAGTTTGATTTATAAATTCAAGGAAGACGTTAGCCTTGGACTATGGAACATATACACATACACAAAGAAAACAATAGAATAAGGGCCTACCTTTGTTTATACAAAATTTAATCATATACACAAAACCCAGAATAGTATAAGGAACCCCTTTGTAACTATTCATCACTGAACTTCAACAGCTATCAACATTATGCCACTTTGTTTCATCAATATCATCCCCCACCCCACCCCACACACTTGATTATAATTCTTTAAAGTTTTAAAGATGTGATATATAGAGTTTAAAAGTTAACCCACAAATCTATCAAGATATAGAGCATTTATATCATCTCCGATATTTTCCTCATCTCTTTTCCTAGTCAATACTACTTGGCGCTCTCTCTCTCTCTCCTGTTATTCTAATTATTTCACTCCATAGAGTATCTTTACTTATTCTAGCACTTCCTATGATCAGAATCATACAGAATGTGTTCTTTCGTGTTCAGTTTCTTTGTCCCAGCACAATGTCTTTTTCATCTTTATTATTTTTTATATTGGTAGTTTGTTTCCTTGTATTGTCAGGCAATATTTCTTTATGTGAGTATACTATAATTTATAGTGTTTAACCATTTATTTGTTTATATATTTTTCTATTGATAGATAGCTAGGTTATTTCCAGTTTTTGACTATTATGCATAAATCTGATATGAACATTTTATACAAGTATTTCTGCAAATTTACATTTTCATGTCTCTTAGGTAAATAGATAGGAATAGAATTTTTGGATGAAAGGTAGATTTATATTAAATTTATAAGAAATGGCCAAAACTTGGCAAAAATGGTTTTACCATTTTCTATTCCCACCAGTAACGTATAACAGTTGTACTTGTTCTATTAATATATCCTCACCAACAATTGGTATTGTTAGTTTTTGTATTTTATTTTATTTTAGCCATTCTAATGATTGTGTAGTGCTGTCTCATTGTAGCTTAATTTTAATTTATCTGATAACTAGTGATGTTGATCATTTTTTCATATGCTTTTTGCTATTCATATATATTTCTTTGTGTAGTGTAATTCAAAGTCTTTTGTCCATTTTATTGAATTGTGAGTCTTCTATTCATATTTTATAACAATTTCTTTGTCATGTATGTTTTGTAAATATTTTTTCTCACTCTTGTCAGTCTTGCCTGTCGATTTTTTTAAATGATACCTTTTGATGAGAAGATATTTTAATGCTGATAAAGTCTAATTGATTGTTTTTATTTTTTATGATTCTTTTTTTTTATTTCTATTTTTTTTTTTATTTCAGAGTATTACAGGGGTACAGACGCTTTGGTTACATAAATTGCCTTTGCATCATCTGATAAGTACGCCCATCCCCCAGACAGTGCACCACATCTGTTAGGTGTGGATTTACCCCTCCCCCTTGCTCCCTCCCACCTGCTGACACCCTATGAATGTTACTTCCCATATGTGCACATTAGTGTTGATCAATTAGTACCAATTTAATGGTGAGTACATGTGGTGTTTGTTTTTCCATTCTTGTGATACTTTACTTAGAAGAATGGGCTCCAGCTCCATCCAGGAGAATATAATAGGTAGTTCATCTATTTTGTGGCTTAGTAGTACTCCATGGTATACATATGCCACATTGTATTAACCCACTCATGTGTTGATGGACACTTGGGTTGTTTCCCCATCTTTGCAATTGTGAATTGTGCTGCTATAAACATTAGAGTGCAGATGTCTTTTTTCCTTTGGGCAGATACCCAATAGTGGAATTGTTGGACCAAATGGTAATTAAACTTTTAGTTCTTGCAAAAACCTAAGTGTAAAAGTTTAAACTGTTAAATATTAAACTTCTAAAAGAAAACAAAAAAAATTTTTTGTCTGGATTAGATAAATATTTCCTACATATAAAAAATAAGAGAATAATGACTCTTATTTGCCTAGTCCAGACAGAAAATATTCTCAATGATGGCTGCACATGGGCACAAAAAGACATAAAGGACATTGGTTAGAGTACTCACCAAATGTAGAAAAGATTTGGACCTTTTCCTTCCTACATTTGCTGCCAGCTCCATTTTTGGAATCTAACTACATATGTTATATGTTGCAATATAATCCCTTAATAAGAAAACTCTGTTGGTTTCGCTAAAAATTTTAAGTCTGTTTTCTCCCTGTGATTCAGTTTAATAATTCCCATTGTTATGATCTAAAATTCAGTGATCTTTTATTTTGTGCTATCTAATCGTTTATTTGTTCCATCTAGTGAAGTTATCATTGTAGGTGTATTTTTCAGGTCTGTAAGTTCCATTTAATTCCTATATAACCTTTCATTTTAACGTCTTTATATTCATTATTTCTTTTAAATCTTTTAGCGTAACTGTAATAGCTTTTTAAAAGTCATTCCTGATTCCATCAACTCTGCCACTTTATTTCTTGTTATTTTTGTATTAGTTTTTCTGATTCTTCATGTTTAGTCATTTTTTGTTACATACTGGGCTTTATGAATATTATGTTGTTAACTAACTGGGTTTTGTGGTCTTCCTTTAAAGACTGTTGAATTTGTTTTGATAGGCATTTACTTACTACATGAACTAGACCTTCTTGAGGCTTTATTTCAAGTTTTGTGAGGACATATTGTCTTTTCTCTTGGGGTAGTTTAGCCCTACTTTTAAAGGAATACCCTACAGTGGACGTTTTTGAATGTCTCATGTGTCCAACACTCTTCACACACCAGATTTACAAGACTGCAATATCTTTCAGTCCTATATGTTCAGTTTACATACTCCCAGTAGATTTTCCTTGCCTGAGTTTGTGAAATCCCAGCTTAGGCAGGAACAGATTATAATTTAGGCAAAGACTCAAGGAGTACTATGCAGATTCTTAGAGCTCTTTCTTTGCTTCCTTCCTTAGGCTCCAGTCCTATACCTCACAAGTTCCAACTACCTTGGCTTCCTAAATTTCAAGCTTCGTCTCCTTTATTCAGTCAGACCATTATTCCTTGTTTAGGTTCCTCTCCTTTTGCGTCTGTTCAGAAAGTGCCTTCAGAAATCAAGGGTATCCAAATGGGGGCAGAAGAGATCAAGCTATTGCTCTTTGCTAGTGATATGATATTACATCTAGAAAACCCCAAAGATTCAAACAAGAAGACAGACTAATGGCCCAAATACATATGAAAAATTGCTTAATGTCTGTAAGCACCAAGGAAATGAAAATCAAAACCACAATGAGATATCACTTAACTCTAGTGAGAATAACTTTTATCAAAAAGCCCTAAAACAACAAATACTGGAGAGGATGAGGAGAAAAAGTACACTTATACACTGTTGGTGGGACTGCAAACCAGTACAACTTCTATGGAAAGTAGTACGGAGATATGTCAAAGAACTAAAAGTAGACCTACAATTTGATCCAGCAATCCCACTGTTGGGTGTTTACCCAAAGGAAAAAAAATCATTTTATAAAAAAGACACTTGTACTAGAATGTTTATTGCAACACAATTCACAGTTGCAAAGATGTGGAAACAACCCAAGTACCCATCAATTCATGAGTGGATTAACAAAACATGGTATATGAACACCATGGAGTACTACTCAGCCATAGAAAAGGATGAATTAATGCCTTTTGCAATAATTTGGAGGGCCCTGGAGACCATTATCCTAAGTGAAATATCTAAAGAATGGAAAAATAAATACCACATGTACTCGCTATTAAATTGGAACTAACTGATGAGCACACATGTGCAGAGAGGGAAGTGAAACTCAGTGGACATCAAACAGGGTGGAGGAGGAGGGAAGGGACAAAAACCTATCTAATGAGTACAATGAACACTATTTGGGTTATGGGCACACTTAGAGCCATGACTCAAACATTACAAAGAGATCCATGTAACCAGAAACGTTTGTACCCTATTAATATTTTGAAATTTTTGAAAAAGCCCTTATTGATGAGACAGATCAGTCTGGAGGAAACATTTTAAAAATTCATCCAATAGAATGCCTCCTCGTCACTATAGGACTGAATTTCTGGTCCCTCAACTGCTTCTTATGTTTCTTCTCATTTAAAAATATAAAACACAGTGTATAGTAACCTTTTAATCAAAACATGACCTTGTAGGTGGAGACTGAAAGCTCAGCATTGTTTGTTGTTGCTGTTGTTTAATGGCTGATACAGGTATTCTGGTGATGCTATTGTGTTGCCTAGTTACTCTGAACACATTATTTTTTTCACTTTATCAATTCTATGTCATTTTTTTTTTTACTGTTAAGTACTTATGTGTGAATAAGTAAAGAAAATGATTGCTTTTTGGTACCATATAAATTCCAAATTAGTAATGATGGTGATGCCAGACAATGACAGATTGTCTACATGGGTGGCTGAGATAGTGACATTTTTGCTTTCTGATGGTTCAATGCATACAAACATTCTGTCATGAAAAAAATATTTAAAATATTATATAAAATTACCTTCAGCTATGTGTATAAGGTGTATGTAAAGCTTAAAGAATTTTCTGTTTACACTCGGATCCCATGCTGCAATTAGCTCATTATATATGTATGTATATATTCTGAAATCTGAAAAAATCTAAAATCTAAAACTCTTCTGGTTCCAAGCATTTCAGATAAGGTATACTCAATTCTATTATCAAAATTCAGCAAATGTACAATTTAGATTTCTGTGTTTATTATATGTAAATTTTACATACAATAAAAAAATACTATAAAATGTTGACTATAGTTAATAATATGAATGCTGAAATATTTAGGGACACACTACAGATGTCTGCAACTTTCTTTGAAATGCATCAGAAAATAAGATTTCATTTATTGAGATGAAAAGATATGTGATAAAAGAAATATATCAAAATATTAATAGTGGAATATTGGTGATGAATCTAAGAATATTCACTCTAAAATTTATATGTAACTTTCTTGTAGATTGGAAGTGTTTTCACAAGGAAATGTTGAATAAATTGAACACATACGTGTTTCTTACATGGAGAAATATAGCAAAACAGGGTAAGAGATAAAATACTAGGAGCCAAGAAAGAAAGAACCAGACAACCAAAGATTTCCTGACATGCTTCTTTTATTTTAAAATATTTCACAGATCTATGAAGTGAAAATTAGCTAAGACTCAGGGGAAAATTTGTGGGTGTTTGCGGGTGTTTTCAGGAACTCATGAATACCACTGAACATCTGCAAAAATATTTTCTATTCACTCTGCACTATTCACAGATACTTTTTCAATGGACAAGACAGCTTGCAAAAGCTAGCATAAACCAAAGTGTATGAAGGAAAATTCTTGGCCCAAAAAATTCTTTAATCTCTTCTTAATACAATGTGGTTAAATAATTCTACTTACTGTATTTCTGAATGTGTTGGTACAGTGTAATGCATACTTTTCCATCTGGAATTATGCAATATAAAGAGATGACTAATAGAAATGACTCATGCTTTGTCAGAAATAACAATAAAATGTAAACCTTATCTTTTATATTTATTACTATTATTTGAATATCCTATAAAACCTTAGATACAATGTATAGAATCTTATATAATTAGAGATGGTCAGACTTAAGAATCCTGGGACAAGATTGCCTGCATGTGAGTCTTAGTTATATATTTACTTGCTAAAACCTTTCTACACCTTCAGATTTCTTACCTGTAAAATGTGTATGATAATAGTTCTAATCTCCTAGAGTTGTTTTAGGATTAAATATGCATTTATGATAGAGCCTGACACATAGTTAGTACTTAAAAAATGTTAGCTAGTATTATTAAGCCTAGGCTTACTGCTGGAAAAATTGGTATGATAAACTCTTCATACACTTAAAGATCAATAAGACATGAAGAAGACCTAAAATTCTGTTCCTGCTTCCTAACCATGGAAAACATTGTATTAAAACAAAATCAAAAAGATCTTAGAGAATTAATAAATAAAAATTAATTCAGTTTCAGGTTGCTTGAAGGATTCACAAAGATGTTCTAAAACAAAACTCGAAAAAATAATTCCAATACCCCTTCATGTCATTTTTGGTAACTACTTTGGAATAGAGCTTTAATTTCATTACATCTTTTATTATCATTATGTTTCCTTGCACTAAGGTAATCTGCAGAAAAGTTATGGGGATAAAAATTAAATGATGTTCCAAAAGAGCAAACACCTAATGAGGAATAATGAGTAAATTAAAATGATTAGAATTCATTTAGCATGAAAATATGGTGATTACATTTTTCTAAAATACATATGTCATGCAATTTGTGCTCTTAAAAATATGTCAACCTTATTAGATGTTGATTCCTTATGGAAAAACAAAGTCATCAAAACACAAGTTTATCTCACCTACTGAGATCTGTTAATTATGAGTACATATTTCGAGGCAAAATTATTGCCCTCAGAATAAGTTCTCTTAATACTACTCTTCTTTCCAATGGGTACCATTGCACAAAACAGTATTGCACACTGCATCACCTAACAAGAGCTAACCTATACTCACTTTGTCAACATAAATGGACAACTTTCAGATTTCTTTGTTGGCCCAACATCCTCTTTGATTTATCTCAGTCACAGATGCCTGGGCTAGAGACTTTGTGCACTACCTCTTTTGAACTGGACATTCAGACTCAATTTGTGTGGCCAATCATTCCAAAAGAGTTCTGACACAGAAAGCTAATAGGCTCTGTGTCTGGTGACTGTTTTATTCATTTGTTAGTTATATTTACACTGTAGCTCTGTTTTCTTCCCCTCATATTGGGTCTGGCTTATCATTTTGGATACCAAAGAAATATCTGTTTCAGTTATGAGAAACGTATTTTTTTTCGCTCTAAAAGACCTTCTGTTTTAGAATGTAAGTGGAACAGGAAAGAAAGTCCTCAGAGTTCTCGAGTGCATTACTAATCATCTAATTAAATTTTAATGGGAAGAGGAAGAAGCCTACGGGTTATATCAGAAACATATTTTCACCTGCTTCTATTTATCATTCAGATGAACTCTGGTGAATATATACAGCAAAAAGATTCAGTCATACTTAGCTTCTGTGTAAATTAGAATCGCTCCAATTCCTATCCTGCCATCCCTCTATATCCTTCCCAGTGCCTAGCAACCTCAACCTGCAAATGCATGTGGTAAACCAATCACCATCCTATTAATGTGAGTGACAGCCCATCTTACAGGCACTAATTTTGTAGACTTTTTCCACAATAAAAAAATCTTCGATGTCTTTTACTAAGAAAAATTCTGAAATAAAACTACTGAAGAACACAGCAGTATATATTTTATGCACTCTTTCCAAGTTTGGGAAAATAAAAATATATTTCATAACTTATTACATTTTAAAAACAATTAAAGAGTTATTTGCCTTTAGTTTAATCAACTATGATATTTTTAACCAATACTGATTAAAATAATCTTCAGAGCAGTAGCCTGCTGTAGGATGGATTACAGTTTGCTACATGCGATGATGCTACTCTCAGCAGGAGGAACATTTTCCTCACCACACTGAGGTAAGTTTTAGTCATTGACACACTTTGGTCAATAATAAGTAACAGTGATACGAGCCACTTCTGAACAGAAGCTTTAAGAACCAGTGCATAGTTCATCATGATTCTTTTTATTTTCCTCTCTGACATGAGGAATGGCAATATGCCAGAAGCAGCTACTCTGGGTGCTGGGGTCTCTGAGTCAGGATAATAAAAAAAAAGAGA
This sequence comes from Avahi laniger, assembly GCA_963575035.1. NCBI lineage: Eukaryota > Metazoa > Chordata > Mammalia > Primates > Indriidae > Avahi > Avahi laniger. Next base: position 35,906 of record CAUYSK010094713.1, read on the forward strand.
GAGAAACAGCTAACTTGTAATGTGAAAAAGAAATAAACTTTTTTGTTGTATGCCCCTGAGATTTTGGGTCATTTGTTATCACAGCATTAGCTAGCCTATCCTGAGATATATATATATATATATGAAAAGCTATGCTGAATGTTAGGTTAAGCTTTGTGCACTAAATTCCTCTTCGAGATCATAGCCCTTCAAATCTTTACTGTCTTGATGGCTCTCCAATAACTTCAAGCAGATAGATAGACAGACATCATAAAACTTCAAACCAATGATTTACATATAACTAATACACAAACTATGTCCAATCATGCCAAATGCATCTATGTAATTTTATAATACTATAAAAATTATGAAATCAGTGGATTAGAAAATAGTACCAATGAGGCCAAGGTCATGAAAATCAAACTTTTATTGGACTAGTTGATTCTATGCAATGAATGACCAAGTCTTCACTGAGAAATATTAGAAAAAAACTAATTGTTTGAACTGAGTGATAATAAAAATATAAAAGTTGAGACACAGCATATGTGGGTGTGTATATATATATGCATATATATATGATCTGTTTGAAGTTTTATTATCTATCATCTACCATCTATCTATGTATCTGTTTGAAGTTATTGGAAAGCCACTAAGACAGTGAACATTTGAAGAGCTTAGATCTTGAAAAGAAATTCAGTGCATAAAGGTAAACCCTACATTGATCACAGCTTTTTTTACTCAAAGCATTTGCTAATATATGAGATGGAAAACTTTAGCAGAAAGCTACACTTCTTAGACTGATAAACTGACTGGAATGGTTGGCTTCTTGGGCATGAGGTACAAAAATTTAAATTTAAGCACCATTAAAAAGAAAGACCTTGTGATAAACTCTCTGGACTTCTCTTTGAAACTTTGGAGAGGCTACACCCTGGGAAAAGGAATGCAATGTAAATAGAAAAGACTAGAAACAGAGAGGAAACATATCCTAACCTTGGTACAAAAACTTGACAAGGAGAGTACATAAAATTTGGGTTTTAGACTAATTTCTCTCATAAACATAAACCTGAAAGTCCAGTTGTACTGCAAACCAGTACAACTTCTATGGAAAATAGTACAGAGATACATCAAAGAACTAAAAGTAGACCTACCATTTGATCCAGCAATCCCACTATTGGGTGTTTACTCAAAGGAAAAAAAAGACATTCTATACAGAAGATTTTCAGTGTTGTCTACTATCGATTATCTTTTTATTCCCTCTTCTTCACAAAATCTGAAGCCCACATTTGAACTAGCTCAATTCCTACTTGCATTAAGGTGACATTTCTCTAATCTAACTGCCAGCCAAATACAAAACAAATGATTTTTAGAGAAAAATTCCATTGCATTGAGCTACAATTTTTTCAGACACAATACCAGCAAACAATAAATAATTACTAGGTATACCTAGGGATAAGAACAAATAACTCAAACCCTAAATAAAACAGACAATTGAAACAGATCCATATGGGGTTATAAAATAACTTGACATCTTATTCGTAAGTAAAAGAGTGAAGTCACAATAGTTTTTGGGGTGAAAAAGGGACATTACTAACAATTATTCAGATATTTAAAAGACTACCTAATGGTTACAATAAACACTATCTGGGTGATGGACACACTTATAGCTCTGACTCAAGCATTACAAAAGCTATCCATGTAACCAAAAACATTTGTACCCCTGTAATACTTTGAAATAAAAATGAAAAATAAAAAAAATTGCTGTTTTAACATGTGAAGTAAATCAATATCACTCACCAAATTAGCAGAATGTGTAAAATATTATATAACCATTTAAAAAGATGCATAGAAGCATTGGATAAATTAAACACCATTTATGACTTAGGAACAAAAACCACAAAGCTTAAACCAGGAATAGAACAGAAATTTATCTGCTGGAAAATATCAATAAAAATTCTATAGAAACTTCTTTTTTACTGGTAAAATATTCAAAATATTTTAATTGATGAACACACATGTGCATAGAGGGAAGTAAAACTCAATGGAAATCAAGCAGGGGGGAGGAGGGAAGAGAGGAGGAGCAAAAACCTACCTAACAAGAAGCAGAAATGAGAGTCAGGAGATTAAGAAAAAGGAGAAGATAATGTGTTGTTGTCAAGTCTGCTGCTATGGGAAAAGGGGCCTCAATTCCACACGGAACTCCTGACAACTTTCCAGAATATCTCCCAGAAACTCACTTGGAAGGCAGAAGACCTTAGCATTTGTGTACTATCTTCAATATCTCATTGGTTGAGGGGTACCCTGGGAATATCAGTTTGCCCTGTATGTAGACTGCACTTGTGTATAAACTGAGTGGGCTCTACTGACTTCTATCTAGTGAACAGGTAAATAATGAGTGTTTGATGTGGAATGTGTCTGCCCTGCACAGAAGCAATGATTACAACTGAACCTGAAAACAAGTGGTCTGAAAGGATGTGACACAGAATATTAGAGTTGTCTGCTACTTGAGGTGTCACCCTCTGTCACCTCATGGCCTCTCCTTCATGGTAGATCCTTTATCTTTGCAGATCTGTGAGTCTGTTGAAAGCTGATTTCTTAGACTCTGTTTTGAAAGGAAGAAATTTCTTTTGAGGTAAAGTAGCATCAGTTGCGGTACTTTGCTTTCTGTGCTTCCTCTCTTTTCTGGATCTTTCTATTGTAAAAACACACTGCCTGGATGCATCTCCTAGGCCTTTAAAACAACTCTATAAATATTGTTCTAAATTTATTTATTTATTTCAGAATAATTGTTGATCCATAGTCCATCTTTTTCAGAAGTCAAAATGAAAATGTGTGACAAAAATTACAGAGCAGTATTAGCAATTTTCTTTGAATCTTTGTCTCTGCCTTTCTTGGTACTATACATAATCACATATATGTAGGCTATGTGACTAAATTTATATAAATGTCCTTAATCAATTTTAGTATAGATGTTAACATTTAAATATCCTATAATTAAAAATTAAGTCACCGATGGTTTATTTGAAAGATTAGTTGAGTTTTCATTTGTTAAATTTTAAAAATTTATATTTTTGACTTATTAATAAATAATATTCAAAGTATTATTTTAGAATAACAATTAAAATTTGGGGGACAAAAGCTATCTAGATTATAAATTCGTTTATCAGATTATTTTTACCCTAAAAATATGTAGTAGGGCTTACTTGTTCGTTTTAATCCCCTATGGTCTTTCTGCTTTTGTGAATGAGTATGAATGTTTAATACAATAAGAAAAGTGTTTGTCCTTGATTCTCTCTTTGGAAGACTTAAATATTGTGTTCTTTAACCTATTGTAATTGTTAATTATTTCCTTCCCAAAATGGAATCTGTTTCAAGTCTGCCTGAACTCGAATTCTGCACAAGAAGGAAGTTTCAGTATATCAATTCAAAGCTTTTATTTATGCAAGAAAGGCAACTTAATTCGTATAGGAAAGAAAAGTTTGGACCTTTCTTTGGCTCTGTGTGTGTTTATGATCCATTCATATTAAGACTGCATTTCTTTTTCTTTTCTGGAAAGGAAATATGTCTGTATGTCCTTCCAGAATTTATACTGCATAATGGACAGGCGATATTTGTAAGGGCTACTTTTCATGGTTTTTCACATTAGTATAATTGTATGGCATGCCTAAATCAACAAACACTGTAGAAACAAGCAAGATACCCTGCATCATATCACCAAACTGTCATTGAAATGATGTCCAGAACTAGGAGTCAGTCCAAGATAAGCAGGTATAGTAGGAGGAATAAACTCACATAGGGAAAAAAATATAGTAGAGATGGATGTGCTGAACATACTAGAGCACTTGAAGTAGTGGGAGAGGAAGATTTGAGTTAAAGTAAAAAAATTATGTTTGAATCAGAGTTTGAACTGTGCTTTACGTTGTGAATTTATAACAATGAGACCCACAGAAAATTTCTAGCTAAATTAATCTAGGGATTATTGTTGATGAAGAAAAGTTCTTATATCACTATTAAACAATCTGGAATTCTAAAATAAAGTTAAATTGCTACAGTTTTTGGAAAGTCTGTGGGCAACATTGTAAATTGATGGGTAGATCTCTGTTAATATGCAAATCAAATGCACCCTCTCAAGGTGTGTTGTATAAATTCGATAAGAATTCAACCTGGGCTAGTTGTTAAGACACCAAGGACTCAAATCTTATGCAAGCATGTAGAACCTGTGAGAGAGAGGAAAACAATCAAACAGTTCATTGAACACACACACAAAAGTTTTAAAAGACAGGTATCAGAAAGGTATCAAGTGTTAATTGCAAGAATGTGCTGGATCCAGGTTGTTCTGTCCAAAGTGGTTTTACTAATTGAAATAAACTTTTTCTATGTTCATTCCTCCCATGGGATGAAACCCATAAAGCCCAGGAAGTCAGCCACAGACTTCCCCCCACTCAGAGCCATAAAGAGTAGGGTACAGCACACAAGGAAATACAAGTTAAAGGAGAAGCCGCAAGGAAGGAGAAAAATGCTCTCTCCTTATGAGTGGGATATGGACTTTGAGAATGAGAGACACATAGAATCACAGGCCCCATGAATCTTTGAGTATAATTCTATAGGGAGCATTCTGTAAGCCAATGAAATAAGGGAACACATTAAGGAATGCTCATTCAATGACATTTTATCTTGGTCTCAGAATCCATTAACATTTCTGGTTATGTTGGTATAGGAGGAATTTGAAAAAAATAAATGTAGGCTAACGGACATTATTAGTTGGGGTCTTGACAGGAAACAGAAGGTACAGCTAGCTTTATTTAAAGAGGTGTGGGCAGGACTAGGGGCATGAATATGGAATGTCGAGATACAAAGGAAATAGCAATAGTGGAAAGCCCTTACTGCAGCTAGGACTAAAGTGACAATACAAGGAGAAAGGGTTACTAGAACCAAGGAAACCTCAAGCCATGTAAGGGGACCCTTCTGACTTCTCTGACCACGCGTTCTCTTAACTACTGCCAAAATTTTCATTAGCTGATGCCAACTGGAAGCCAGAGGTTAGGTGAAACTGGGGAGACACTGTCTTTAAGTTTATCCCTCTCACCCCATCTCAAGTCACAGAGCAAGACAAAATCATGCAGGGTGCAGAATGAAGCAGGGGAGAAAAGGGAGAATAAGCATTATAATGATAGAGAACAAAAGATTGATGAAGACATTTTGTTCCAAATCTTAGGATCCTCAGATGGCTTATTGTTTATTTCTTGTTTATGCGATTTTTAAAAAATAGACCTTTTTCTAGAGCAGTTTTATGTTCACAGTAAAATTGAATGGAAGGTACAGAGATTTTCCATACATCCCCTGCCTTCATTCGTACACAGCCTCCTCCATCATCAACATCCCTCAACATGGTGGCACATTTGCTACAGTTGGTGACCCTACGTTGACACTTCAGCACAAAAAGTCCATAGCTTACATTAGCATTCACTCTTGACATTGTACAGTCAATGGATTTGGACACATTTATGATAACATATCTCTGTCATTGTAGTATTAATACCATGCAGATAGTTTCATCACCTTAAAAATCCTCTGTGCTCCTCCTGTTCATCCCTCCCTCTCCCTATCCACCGGAAACCACTGATCTGTCTCCATAGTTTTTCCTTTTTGAGAATGTCATATAGTTGCAGGCATATAGCGTGCAGTCTTTTAAGATTGACTCCTTTCACGTAGTAATATGCATTTACGTTTCCACGGATCTTTTCATGGTTTGATAG
>CAUYSK010094715.1:0-13666 GCA_963575035.1 Avahi laniger
AATTAAAACTCCCAAGAGCAGGCCGGGCGCAGTGGTTCATGTCTGTAATCCTAGCACTCTGGGAGGCCAAGGCGGGTGCATCGTTTGAGCTCAGGAGTTTGAGACCAGCCTGAGCAAGAGCGAGACCTCGTCTCTACTAAAAAAATAGAAAGAAATTAGCGGAACAACTAAAAATATATAGAAAAAATTAGCTGGGCATGGCGGCGCATGCCTGTAGTCCCAGCTACTTGGGAGGCTGAGGCAGAAGGATCGCTTGAGCCCAGGGGTTTGAGGTTGCTGTGAGCTAGGCTCATGCCACAGCACTCTAGCCTGGGCAACAGAGCGAGACTCTGTCTCAAAAAAAAAAAAAAACAAAACCTCCCAAGAGCTACAACTGCACACCCACCAGGATAGCTAAAATTAGAATGACAATACCAAATGCTGACAAGGATGTACAGCAACAGGAACCCTCACACAGCGTTAGTGGGATTGAAAATGATTCAACCATTTGCAAAAAGGTCTGGTGGCTATTCATAAAACAAACGCCCCATAACTCAGCAATCCACTCTTAGGTATTCCATCCAAGAGACACTAGAGCCTACGTCCACAGGAAGACCTGAGGAGGAATGTTCACGGCAACTGTATCTGTAACAGCACCAAGATGAAAACGGCCCCACGACCCTCTGTAGGAGGATGGGCGGACAGACTGGAACATTCATACGATTCGAGCAGGGAGCCGAGAACAGCAAACACACAGATTCCATCTGCAAGGGATATTCTGGGAAAGGTGAGATTTCCAACACAAAAGGCTGTTTTGTATGTCTTCCCTTTAGAGGTGGAGGGCCCCGTGGCCACGTGATCACTAAAACGCTTCAGCCATAAGAAGAAATGAACTGGTCTATGTACCACACAGATGAACCCCAAAACCATCGTGTGGAATGTCGGAGCAGACTGCACAGTTCCGTGCGACGCGGCTGCAGAACGGGGGACTCGTCTGTGAGGGGCAACATCGGATGAGGGGCAGGGCCTGAACCTACTGGACTGAAGCTCACTTCTGGGTCTAGACAGGGGTCTGAGTTACACAGTTGTAACTCACTGAACAGCACACTCGAGTTTCCTGCATGTCATCGTATGAAAAATTTATCTTAAAAGACAAGACAGCCACTCAACTCTGGTCACTGACAGGCAGGACGTGTGGGCGCGTGCACGGACGCCGTGACCAACTCGCACACGCACAGAAGGCTGGGGGCACCTGGACATGCCTCAGTGGTGGGTGTGTGTTTGTGCACTACAAAGTGCGTTCGCCTTTGCTGTGCGTGTGAAGATTTTCACAATGCAGGGAAAGAGCAGTAGCTGTGAGTTAAATTTCACTCATCATGCTCGCTGACAGGGACAATCCACAGAGTACACGCGTACTTTGAAATAGCTGCGGTCCCTATTTAACAATCTAGTTCTTCTACAGTCACTTTTTTAAATGAAACCCCATTTTATTTGAAAAGAAAGCACATTTTATCACATATTATTCTACAGCAATTATTACTAAGCAGTACTCTTCTCAAAGTCCAGGAGTGTGCTATTCAATTTGTGTTCAAGTTTGTTTTAAACCACTTTAAATATTCAAAACGACAGATTTTATCCAGCCCCAGGAAGGTAAAGAAAATTGACGAGCACTGCAACGGCTCAGTTTCTTAAAGCACAGAGCAGAGGCGGGGTTCCAGCGCACAGTGACGACTCGCACGTGGGAGAAAGGAGTCGCAAGTGCCAGCAGAGGGCGAAGACCCTGTGGTGGGTGGGACCAGGCACCATAATGAACCCAGGATGTAAAAACCCAGTTCCTGGCTCTGCCCACTGAGAGGGCAGCACCCAGTGGCAGAGAACACTCAGTGCCCAGGTCTTGATTGGTCCACACTAAAAGGAACCAGGACGCCTTGGAGAAATGGCTGATTCTAGAACCGGGACAAGGAAAGGACAAGATAAGCCACAGACCACTTGCTGTTCCCGAGAGCCACACAGACTTATAACTAAACGGCAAGACGACTTAGAACCCAGCCTGGACGGGGTCTCTGTGGCCAACTCTGGGACAATTTAAACATCAAAATAAATTAACGACAGGCAGGGTGTGGTGGCTCATGCCTATAATCCTAGCACTTTGGGAGTCCGAGGCAGGATTGCTGGAGGGCAGGAGTTTGAGACCAGCCTGAGCAACACGGCAAAAATAAATAAATACATAAATAAATAGCAACAGTCATAGACCCCAACCTCTTGAATAAAATAGTCTATGATTTCATACTGACATAAAACAGATAAGGAGAAGGCCAACTAGCAAATAGAAGAAATGGCTGGGCATTGTGGCTCACACCTATAATTCACATTTTGGGAGGAGGCGGCAGAAGGATCACTTGAGCCTAGGAGTTCGAGACCAGCCTGGGCAACACAGTGAGACCCTGTCTCCACCAAAAAAAAATTTTAAAAATTAGCCAGGTGTGGTGGCATATGCTTGCAGCCCCAGCTACTGAGGAGGCTGAGGCAGAAGGAGGGCTTGAGCCCAGGAATTCAAGACTGCAGTGAGCTATGATCGTGCCTCTGCACTCCAGCCTGGGCGACAAAGCAAGATAGTGTTTCTTAAAAAAAAAATAAAAAATAAAGTGGAAGAAATGATGAGTTCAGAAGTATCCATTTCACAACCCTCACAGTCAACGCTGACACAGGCCAGAATTCCCTGAGGATGCCAAGACCACTGCGTTGCTTGTGGAGTGACAGATATTAACAGTCTCAAAGCACCTCCCCACAGGTTAGCACTACTTAGGAGAGAAAATGGCACCTTCCAAGGCATCAAAGTCGTCACAATGACCTCCGAACAACATGATAACGGGACAAAGCATGGGGCGGGGTGGGGCCGGGCACCGAGGACAAGCACCAGGCAGCGCTCCTGCCAAAGTGCACCTGAACCAAATCAGAGGAAACGCAAACAACCAGCTGAGGTCCTCCCACAAACTGGTTTTCTTAAAACAAAGACAGACTGAGAAACCATTGTAGACCAATGGAGATGAAAGAAACGTAATAATTAAATGCAACCAGAGATCCTAGATTTCAGGGGGTGGGAGGAACAGAACAACATTGTTGGGATAATTGGTAAAATTAGTATATATACTGTACATTAAAAACCACATATTCAAGTATCATATCAATGTCAAATGTCCAGACTTTGATAACTCCTATATTCCAGTTATGTAGAATGTTCTCAGGTAACACACCCTGAGGAATTTAGTGGTAAGGGGCCACATCAGTAACCTACTTTCGAATGGTTTGGCCAAAATAACAATAAGCAATACGATTATAATTTGTCAATTTACATAAAATTTTGAATAAATAAAACACAAACAATTTTATCGTTAACTGAGAAATGAGCAGATCTGGGAGTGCTGAAGTGATGGAGCAAATGCTGAGAGCACCCCCATCTTCTGTGCAGCGCCGAGACCTTCCCACCCGAGGCCGGGAAGGCAGGTGCAGGGCGTATCTCGCACACCCTCCTCCAGATGTCGCTCCAGAAATTAATATTGTTATATAGAGACAGAAATGGTTTCAGGAGTTTTGCAGGGCTTTGCCCTGAAGGAACACGTGAACATGTTAGTTCACATATCAAAAGCTGCTTCACCTCAGGAGGGCATCTCACAGGTCAGTGGCAGCTGCTTTCCAAGGTGACCCTGCAGTCTCAAACCTGTGGCTTTCGCCTGTTTTGTAGGACAAAGCAGGTTTGCATGGAGCCACGGGGTGAGAGCTGATCAAAGAATGTCCGCCCCAGAGACAGACACCTGCGGCTAAAAGCAATTAGCCTAAGGGACAGTTCCTGCTTCACTCCTGACTACCTGTCTATATCCACAATAACTAGATAAAGAAATATGGAGCCACTGTACTTCTGTTTAACCCTCTGCTAAGTGATAGCTTTATCTCAGAACTTAGAAGTTTGTCTTAGAAAGATTTTGTAACCGTTGCTCACATAGAGTTAATTAAGGGATCTCTAGAAGCCTTTTGGGAGACTTTTAACCTAAAATGAACAACCTGTTGCTATGTAAATATGTTATCCCTGGCAACTGATCACTGTACCAATAAATACCCTTGTGAAACTTTACTCTGGCCTCACAGCTCACAGGAATGTTGTGGGGCTCCCGATACCCCAACTATTATAAATCTATACTTTACAAAACTACTTTCGTCTCTGTGTATTCTTTTACTTCTCTATTATTTTCTATTTTCTATTATTTCCTCATCCTTTGCGACGACCCCTGCCTGAGGGAGCTGATTTTTTGCTGGGAGCGTAGCTAACTGCCCGCATCCAGTCCTTTTGGAAAGTCATCTACAGCAAAGGATGTCCTTCCTCCTCAGTCTAACAGTGGACACGGGGACAGGGATGATGTAGTATGCGAACTCACTCATGGGGATTTTCATCTTTAAAGCTTTTTGATAACTCGTCTGTGTAAACTGAAATAATTGAGCTCCAAACACCATAAACTCTGTCCACCCCCAGGCGTCTGGATTATGGGCCAGTCTGAGTCAAAGGACAGGCAGGGGAGAAAGAGGCAGAAGAAACAGCCCAATGCACACCCAGCATGCCAAGAACAGAGTGGGGTTTCAATATGGGGGTAAACATCAATGTCAAACAGTCTTCAGGAAAATGACCTCAAGGCTGGGAAAAAGGCATTCTGTTCTCTCTTTCAAAAACACATCATCTTGCATAGTAGGAAGGAAAGACATTAACCATGTGTTACTGCTCAGAGACAGCCAGTGTTTTGTTTCTTTAAGCCATCAGTCACTATATCACTTATCTCATCAAAGGACACAGAAAGCCAGGGGCTAGAGAGCCAGAGATAAGGAAAACTGCTCTTGTATCTCTGAAGTCTAATACTGAACATGAACACCTGACTTCTGAGGTCCTACAGCTGTGAGGCTTCAACTTAGGTTCTATTACTATCTGTCAATTAAAGAACTTCCAGTCTCATTTACTTCAGAAAGGAAAGGAAAACAAAAAGTGTTTACTGTCAGGCTACACTAACCCACTATGACCCTTGGAGTGCTTTCCTAAAGTTTCCAGTGAGTCTATAAATTCATTAAGCACAAAAGGACACATTAGCATGTGTGAAGAGACATGCTTTTTAAAATTAAGGCAGAAAGCAGGCACAGAGGCTCACGCCCATCATCCTAGCACTTTGGGAGGCCGAGGCAGAGGACTGCTTGAGACTAGAAGCTCGAGACCAGCCCAAGCCAGAGCGAGATCCCATCTGCACAGAACACAGAAAAATGAGCCAGGCCTGCAGTCCCAGCTAGTCGGGAGGCTGAGGCAGGAGGATCACTTGAGCCCAGGAGTCTGAGGCTGTAGAGAGCTCCGATCATGCCACTGCACTCCAGCCTGGGTAACAGACTGAGACCCTGTCTCAAAAAATAAAAAATAAGGTAGAAAGTAAGTCTGTCACTCTTTATGTACCCATCACACAACAGGGCACAGGCTGCAGTCTGCCGTGCCCCTCAGTGGGGGAACAGGCTCCTTAAAAGGCGCGCTGTGCTCGCTGTGCTCACTGTGCACACAGACAGAGGCACGGAGAACACCTGCAGTGTCAACTTCAGGTAAGAAAAAAAGGTGTTCATTAAGACAAAAAAGTCCTCATCACCCCACTATTTCAGAAGAATACAAAGTGGTGCAGAGTGGTAGTATATATCAAAAATACGAACCACGTGTATACTGCAGCATTCTGTACAATTTACTTAGAAAGCCATGTTTCTCAGGGTGAGGGGGCAGGACTACAGATTCCCCCTCCAAATCGAGAGTCCCACTGCAAGGAGCAGCTGGTAAGACCCAACACCCAGAGGCGGTCACCACTGGGGTCCTCAGGACTCCTCTGTGGAGGGCAGCAGATCGAGGTCCTTTCAGGGATCATCTTCCCCCAGAAGCTCTTGGATTGAGTCTAACCTCAGCCCCAACACAAAGCAGGGTCCAAACACCCTACCAAGGTTTTTTTTTTTTTTTGAGACAGAGTCTCACTTTCAAGGTTTCTTTTAATTTCATGAATCTCGCTTTTCTACAGATCTTCAATGCACCATGGGTTCCTAAAGTCTCCCCTCCACCAAAGTACACAAAAAGACATTAAAAAGTGTTGGTTCTGGATCAGTATGATGTATTCGTTAAATTCACACAGTATCCTTGCAAAGACGACAAAATGTTCCCAACATTAGTACTGTGCTCACATCCCTGTAAGTATGACAAGCAGTAAAAGTCTCATACTAAGCAAATACTCTGTAGGAAGAGGGGACAACTCACTGCTCTAAGTAGTGCCTCTCCAAGGCAAGGAGAATGCAGACACCCAAGCGCTAGGGCACTGAACACCAACATGGCATGACACCACTGCTCCCACTTCAAGGTGTCCCCACGGAGAGAAACCCCCGTCCCCGTTCCCAGGACTGGGTGATTACACGTGGAAGCAAACAAGTGCGGCCTCCAACTGCAGAGGTGCTGCTGGGCTGACACACCGAATGGCACTTCTGGTTTAACCCCCAGACTGCCGCAGTCCACTCCACTCATCGCACCCACCCCTGCACCCTTCAGACGAGCGAAAGAATCGGGGCAGCCACAGGAAAACCTCGGGGCTGTCTTCCTGACGCACCCACTCTAATAATGCAAACACACTCCCGAGCCCCTGATAAGATTTCCACAGCACAAATTCTCCCGGCCGACGCCCGTTCTGTCTGGTGAAAGCTATTCACTGCACAGTTGTACTCAGAACTCAATTCAGGCCAAAAGTTCCCCATACTATTGGACTCCTTCATTAATAAACTTCAAGACAGCTGCGTTGTTAGCGTCACAAACACTAAGCACACTTGGAGGCAGATAAGAAGAAACTTAAACAATCCTGCCCTGGAATGAACATGCCATAAGGTCACAGAGAAAAGGCGTTTGCTATGCTACAGTTAAAGAGAACTTGACGGTCAGGGCCGACACGAGTTGAGAAAAACATCAGCCCATCAAGCTGGGCCCAGGTCGACCCTAATTGTAAAGATCGTGAAATTGAGGCTGAGGGGCCATTACCCACACCTCGTGATCACCTGGACACTCCCCACACAGAAGCCAGCGTGACACTCAGAAGCAGGCCCAACCGCGACTCTCGGCTTAAAAGCTCTGGTGATTTCCCACCATCCTCGGGGGGCCCTGTAGGCCCCGCCCCTGGCCAGACCCCCGGGAAGCACCCTCCCAGTTTCCGGAAGTCTGTGGGCCTCACGTCCGGCGCTCTCCTCCGCTAGAGCTCCCCCCACCCAGCGCCCCAACTACTTGTCTCCTGGTCAGTCTCCCGAGGAACAGCGCCTAAAGGACAGGAGCGCCGTGTGCCGGCCACCGGGGCCCCAGTGCCTGGCACAGATGGGATAAGCGAATGAAGGATGCCCACCTGCCGGTGTGGACAACGCAGAAACGGAATCAGTTTGCTTCAAGGCAGGTACTACAGCGTCGTTTCCAATAAAGCTTCTCCTTAGTGCCTAAGGCAAGAAACAACTCCACGTACTCGCCGCTGTACCTATTCCTCCCCTGGGGAGAGCAGTGGTGTCAACGCCGGCGGCTGTACACGCCCTCGCGACCCTCCAGGGGCCTGGGGCCCCGAGACCCGCTGCCGCCCCAACCCCGGTCCGCCCCAGCCACGGTGGAGCGCGTCTGAAGCCGAGCTTCCCGGCGCGGGAGACCGCAGGGCGCCAGGCAGGGACGCGTCCCCTCGCCGGGGCGTGGGCCCCACAGTCAGGCGCGAGGAGTGGCCGCAGCGGCTGGACAAAGCCCAAGGGCCGGCGTTTTCCTGCTCGCCAGGGGGCCCCTCCGCCCCATCACCGGGAGCAGCTCCGCATGCGACCGCGCGACCCCCGGGAGCAGCCCCCGCTGCGACCCGCGCCCCGAGCCGCCCCTCCGAGCCCGGTGCCGCCACCCCACGGGCCCCCGACACCCCTCGATCGCCCCGCGGCCCCTGCCCGGACCCGGCGCCCTCACCCGCTGCGGGCGGCTCCTGCGCGGCGGCGGCCGCCGGGACGAACAGCAGGAGCAGCGCGGCGCCGCCAAGGGGGAGCCCCCAGTGCGGCGTCTTCCCGCGGGCCCCGCCGGGCGCCATGGCCGGTCGGCGGGTCAGTCAGTCAGGCGCTGGCCGAGACTCGAACGCCAGCCCTGGCTGTTTCTGCCCAGAAGAACCGCGGCGCCGGAAGTGAACTCGCCGGGCGGGGACAAGTGAGTGCGCAGCCGCGGGATCCTGCTCGCCCTCCCCCCCCACCCGCTTGTGCGCCTGCGCAATGGAGGAGCGCGGACTGGCAGCAGCGGCTGCGTTTCTATGCGCCTGCGCGGCGCGGCGCGGCGGGCTACGTGTCTAGCGGGCGGGTTCCGGCTGTGTGTTTCGGGGCCTTGACCCTGAAGCGGAGCAGGGATACGGGACGGTACCCCGAAGCGCTGCTAATGATACTCTTAAAAGGGTCCTTGCAGGAGCCAGTCGGCTCGCTGGGGCCGGGGGACGCCCGCGCCCTGGGGCCGGAGCTCCGTGCGCCGAACCGGGACCGCCTCCCTGAGGCCGCCGCCAGCTTCCGAGCAGTGGCCGTCGGGGGTGTGGTGACGTGTGCGCTTGAGAGCACCGAAATCGCTTTCAAAGTGGGTTTCAGCGTGTACTGTTCAGCCACCATCCGGGCTCCCGAAAGTGTTTCGCTCCTCCTTCGTCTTCCCCGGACGCGGCCATCGCAGATGTGCGGGACGGCCCCACGGTGATTGTCCCACGGTGACCGCACCCATGGAGACCCCCCACGGTGATGGCCCCCCAGGGACCCCCCGCACAGTGACTGCCGCTGGGACTGCCCCTCTCTGAGGTGACTACGTTCCTGGCTTGTCCACCTTCCCCCCACGAAGGCTTAGGGCCCCTCCCTGTTAGACTCTAGTTGAGTATATTGAAGTTCAGTAGATAAAAAATACTAAATACTGAAAAGACTTGTTTTTAAGGCTACTTAAATGACAAAAACGCATATGCAAGTATGAAAAGAAATACAATTTAAAAGCTGTTGGAACCCCCCAAACAGTTTAAGCCTTGAGATGTGACGGTGGCCTGAGTCGCACATAGTTATGACTTCAGTTTCTCAGATTATAGAGTAACTCACTTTCTTGCAGTTCTTGTTCTGTAACTGTAACGATGACTAGACAGAATTAAGTGATGTCAGGGACAGAAACTTGCTTTCTTAGTTAAGGACCCTGTTATAGGTTAACTTCCCCGTTGTTGTCCTGCTGTGCTTAGGCCCAATGACAGAACCCCACGACTGTTACACCCTCTGTGAGAATGCAAGTGTGCCCTTTCCCGAAGAAACTGCCTATAACCAGTCAAATGGCCGTTAACTGTGCGGAAACCGTTGTAATCCCACTAAATACCGTCTCTGCCCATGTAATGACACCTCTCCTTCCTGCACCAGAGTGGATGCCACTCCTTGGAGTTGGCATTTCCAGGTGGCCATCCTCAAACTTTGCACTTGAATAAACTCTTTCACCCAGGAGTCTAGGTGCTTTCTTTTCAAGACTAGGTTTCCATAGCCATAGTAGAGCAGAGATTTGGGGATTGTTTGGGAAACAAGAGAACCATCTCCTGCACTTACTCAGATCCATTATTTGTAGCTGTCCGGATCGCCCTGGCTCAGTAGGAGCAGTGGCTGGGATCAACTAGTCATGTCTGCCATGGGTGGGGTACCTGCCACAGGAGAGCTGTCTGCCATCTTTGCTCTGCAGGGCCCAGCATATTTACTGGGTCATGCTCTGTTGCTGCCACACACCTACCTCAACCCCGGGTGAGCTCCGGGGCAGTGTGGCGGTGGCTGTGCACCACTCCCTCTGCCCCAGCATGCTGGGGCTCAGTTGTGTGGCCCCTAAGTCTTCCGTACTTCCTTTCCCTGCAAGGGTTCCAAAGTGGGCAGGATTTAACCCGCTCTCGACCCCCAGGGCCAGTGGGGAAAGCACTAGTGAAGTATCTGGAGAGGGGCACTGGTGGCCACTGTGTGTTCCTGCCCACACCTCATCAAGCCCCATCATCACAGTGAGGGAAAACCAGAGCCAAAGGCTGTGGACTGCCCAAGGTCACAGGGCCGTAAGAACAGCCCTCAGGGCCTGCAAAGCTGGTAGACTGGGCTCAAATCCCAACTCTACCGGTTCCCACCTTCATGACCTCAACCAGGTTACCTGGCTGTAGCAAGCTTGAGGAAGCAAAGGAGATCACACATCGCACACGGACCACCAGTGGGTGGTAGGTCTCAGTCCCATCTTAACTCTCTGCACTTCCTCATTGGGACAGACCTAAGCTAACACAGGTCTCCGTGCTGCTGGGCAGGATCTCCTCTGGTCTGGTATAGACGGCTCACCAGAAGCCTGTGCACAACCCCCCTGCACAAAGACAACAGGTCGTTGATGTATCAGTGTGCGTGGCGAACGCTTAACAAGCACGTCTTCCACTTTGCTCTGGCTCATCATAAACTGTTAAAGTTCCTTCCTGTCCTTGTGTGGCTGCAAAGGCCCCTTAACGGCCATAAACCGTCTCTGACCCACACCTTCCAATTCAAATACTTCGTATCTTCACTGAAAGCTTCTATCATATAAAAAGATGTTTAAAATCCATTTGCAACAGAGTAAACACAAGCCTGGGTTTAGATCTATGCCTCTGAAACTTTTTTTATCCTAGCAATGCAACCACGCAACGCTAATGATAATAGAAGGACATTTTAAAATGCAACTGAGTTTTGGGACAATTCGACAAAACAGAAGTTCAAAACAATACTTGGTAATTATAGCCCAAGTTCACTGTGAGTATCACGGTGAAGCCAAGATTTAAAGGGGAGAGGAGGGGTGCGTTCTACAGCTTAACACATCCAGAGCTCCCAGGCGTATGTTCAATTGTCAAAGAGCTCCAAGCTCATAGGAATGACAGAAATGGCACCATACACAGGAAGAACAAACTGTAGTGACTTTTAGAGAAACAGAATGAATACTTGGAGCAGTCTGGAATTAAAAGTGCTTATGTCTTTCCAAGAAGAAAGATGGTCAAGGAATTAGACTGACAAAATCACAGCGGTATCCACTTAGGGGAGACGGTAGCTGAACCCAGAGCTGTGGAACAGACACAGACTAGCCACGGTGGGCTGAGGCCAATGCCCTCGCGGTCCTGGAATTCCGGGGTCTCCACCTCAGAATTGCACCTATTGGAGTCACCTGCTGGGGACTTTCACCAGAGCTTTTGTTTGATGGCCAAGGGTCTGTACCATCTGATTTTTTTTGTCATTGCAAGTACATTCCTTAGTAGGTTAAAGAATTACTTCTGGAGAGGCTGCATAGAAAGAATGAAATTCTGGTGACACATTAAACCTCCAAGGTCGGTAGCACTGGGAGGACGAAGAGGCTTTGGAGGGAGCTGGGAACGGTGGCGCCTGTAGGCAGGGCCCGCGGGGTTGTGGGGGAGGGAGGCGTGGAGGGAGGGGAGCGCTGTGCCCATGGCCAGAGCCCATTTTCCTTGGTTGGATTAAGCAACAATGCCCAACCTGCACCCCGGTGTGTGGGACGGCTCTGCGGGGGGCTCGCGCGCCATGTGGGGCCTCTCAGGCTCAGGGATTTGCTCTTGACCGAGACACAGAAACCTCCGATCACCCAGCCTTTGCAAGCAGTCATAATTCTCAAAGCACTTCCTGTGTCACCCTCTCAAATCCTCTGAAAACTAGTGGGAAAATGTCAGAAAAAAACCCAAAAAATGGATTGAGGGCAACTGACTCTGTCTGTCTTGCTAGAGACCCCTTCTGGGGTCAGCCCTGGCCCGCCCCACAGTCTTCCCTGACAGAGACGGGTCCTGACTCAGGGCCTGCGCCTGGTGCCTGCTCCCTGCCGGCCCCCTCTGCCTGCCTGGGAAGGCTTACCTGGGGCGACCCTCCCTCTGCCCTTCCTTCCTGAGGGGGCATTGCCACCCCCCACACACACAGCCCTGCAGCCCCTGCCCGCAAACCACACCTGCGTGTTGACAATGACACCGTCATCGCCTGGCTTCACCTGGTGCTTCTCCAACCACAGCGTGCGTCGGAATCTCCAGACTGCTAACCCACCCGGAGCACCCTGATTCAGCAGGCTGGGGCCAGACTGAGGACGCGCATTTCTAGCAGGTTCCAGGTGAGGCTCACCCTGCAAGGCCAGACTAGCCTTGGAGAACTGAGGCTTGAGGCCAGCGGGTCTCCACCGCGGCTGCACACGTCACCTGAGGAGCGCTGAGCACCAGCCCTGCCAGCCCACCTCCCGCAGGGCGGGGGCCTTTGCAGCCCCCCAGGCGAAGGCTGTGTTGAGGACCCCTGAGTTGGGAAGTGTCACTACTGTGGACGCCCTGAAGCATCTGGCCATTTCTTGTTCCTGCCACCTGCTCAGGTGAAAGGTCCCAGGTCAGGTTCCGAAAGAGGCCCTCGTGCAGTTAGCTAAGCATTTAAAGTGAAAGTCAGGGGCGCAGCGCAGACACCGCCCACAGGCTGGCAGTGCCCGTCTGCAGGTCTGCAGTGGCCCCACGGCATGACTGGTGGTGCAGTTTCCCCACACTGAGGGCTTTCCCTGGGCAAAGGCCTTCCGGTGCTAAAGCTGGAACGTTCACCAACTGTGGGGGTGGTCAGTGTCCTCTTGCATCCGGAGCTCCCGGCGGGATCTGTGAGCTCAGGAGTGGATTCTTTTCGGGAGCTGTGAGTCGCTTTGGCACAGCCCCCGACTGTTCACACACCCCTCCCCTCTGAGCACTGCCAGGGAGGCCGGAGGCGGGGGTAGGGTCTGAAGACTCCAGGGTTAGGGTGACACCGGGTCCCAACTGAGCACTGGGGTTAGCAGCATCCTAGGACCAAGACGGGTCACGCGGACAGTGTGACCGGGCGAAAAGTAAACTGCTGAAACCCACGGCCAGCCAGTCCCCATGGGAGGCTTAAGGCACAAGACAAAACCCACACCGTGTCAGTTCACCGAGAGCTTCCTTAAACATAAACTCTAAGTGGCCTTAGATATGCCATGTAGGATTTTGATCCTAATTGGGTCTCAAATCCTGTCTTTAGGGCTGTGAGGGACCCTGGGCCTCCCTCTGTGGGTATTTACCATCTGATCTGTCACCCTCAGACACCGCCACACACCACAATCACGTACAACCTTGGCTCGTGCACTTGTGTGGCATGAGACCGATGATGACTTCCAGGTCACCCCAGGAAACAACCCATGAGAAAGGAGCTTCTTTTAAAACTCTCTTCTTAGGCCGGGCGTGGTGGCTCACGCCTGTAATCCTAGCTCTCTGGGAGGCCGAGGCGGGTGGATTGTTTGAGCTCAGGAGTTTGAAACCAGCCTGAGCAAGAGTGAGACTCCATCTCTACTAAAATCAGAAAGAAATCAATTGGACAACTAAAAATATATAGAAAAAATTAGCCGGGCATGGTGGCACATGACTGTAGTCCCAGCTACTCGGGAGGCCGAGGCAGGAGGATCGCTTGAGCCCAGGAGTTTGAGGTTGCTGTGAGCTAGACTGACGCCACGGCACTCTAGCCTGGGCAACACAATGAGATTCTGTCTCAAAAAAAAAAAAAAAATGTTATTAACAAATGCTGCTGTTGCTTTCATAAGACAATTATCAACTCATGTTTAAAAGAATTTGTGGAGGGG